>JAGDYQ010000027.1:4403048-4471246 GCA_021962125.1 Bulinus truncatus | reverse complement strand
GTTGATAGGATGATTGACAGTTGTGAATAGAAAGTGTGATTGACAGTTGTGAGTAGATAGGATGATTGACAGTTGTGAGTAGATAGGCTTTCTGACAGTTTGAGTTGATAGGCTGATTGACAGTTTGAGTTGATAGGATGATTGACAGTTGTGAGTAGATAGGCTTATTGACAGTTGTGAGTATAAAGGATGATTGACTGTTGTAAGTAGAAAGGATGATTGACAGTTTGAGTAGATAGGATGATTGATAGTTTGAGTAAATAGGCAAATTCACTGTATTGAGTAGATAGGATGATTGACAGTTTGAGTAGATAGGCTAATTGACAGTTGTGAGTAGATAGGATTATTGATAATTTGAGAAGATAGGCCATTTGACAGTTGTGAGTAGATAGGCTAATTGACAGTTGTGAGTAGAAAGGATGATTGACAGTTTGAGTAGATAGGCTATTTGACAGTTGTGAGTAGATAGGTTTTTGACAGTTGTGAGTAGATAGGCTAATTGAAAGTTGTGAGTAGAAAGAATGATTGACAGTTGTGAGTAGATAGGATGATTGACAGTTTGAATAGAGAGGCTGATTTAAAGTTGTGAGTAGATAGGCTGATTGTTAGTTTGAGTAGATAGGCTAATTGATAGTTGTGAGTAGATAGGATGATTAACAGTTGTGAGTAGATAGTATGATTGACAATTTTGAGTAGATAGGCTGATTGACAGTTTGAGTAGATAGGCTAATTGATAATTGTGAGTAGAAAGGATGCTTGACAGTTTGCGTAGATAGGATGATTGACAGTTTGAGTATATAGGATGATTGAAATATCGAGTAGATATGCTAAATGACAGTTTTGAGTAGATAGGATGATTGACAATTGTGAGTAGATAGGATGATTGACAGTTTGAGTAGATAGGATGATTGATAGTTTGAGTAGATAGGCAAATTCACTGTTTTGAGTAGATAGGATGATTGACAGTTTGAGTAGATAGGCTAATTGACAGTTGTGAGTAGATAGGATTATTGATAATTTGAGAAGATAGGCCTATTGACAGTTGTGAGTAGATAGGATGATTGATAATTTGATTTTATTGGCTAATTGACTGTTGTGAGTTGATAGGATGATTGACAGTTGTGAGTAGAAAGTGTGATTGACAGTTGTGTGTAGATAGGTCGATTGACAGTTGTGAGTAGATAGGCTTTCTGACAATTTGAGTTGATAGGCTGATTGACAGTTTGAGTTGATAGGATGATTGACAGTTGTGAGTAGATAGGCTTATTGACAGTTGTGAGTAGAAAGGATGATTGACAGTTGTGAGTTTATAGGATGATTGACAGTTGTGAGTAGATAGGATGATTGATAATTTGAAAAGATAGGACTATTGACAGTTGTGAGTAAATAGGATGATTGATAATTTGATTTTATTGGCTAATTGACTGTTGTGAGTTGATAGGATGATTGACAGTTGTAAGTAGAAAGTGTGATTGACAGTTGTGAGTAGATAGGATGATTTATAATTTGAGTAGATAGGCTAATTGACTGTTGTGAGTTGATAGGATGATTGACAGTTTGAGTAGATAGCATGATTGACAGTTTGAGTAGATAGGCTGATTGACAGTTATGAGTAAATAGGCTGATTGACAGTTTGAGTAGATAGGCTAATTGACAATTGTGAGTAGAAAGGATGCTTGAAAGTTTGCGTAGATAGGATGATTGACAGTTTGAGTATATAGGATGATTGAAATATTCAGTAGATAGGCTAAATGACTGTTTTGAGTAGATAGGATGATTGACAATTGTGAGTAGATAGGATGATTGACAGTTTGAGTAGATAGGATGATTGATAGTTTGAGTAGATAGGCAAATTCACTGTTTTGAGTAGATAGGATGATTGACAGTTTGAGTAGATAGGCTAATTGACAGTTGTGAGTAGATAGGATTATTGATAATTTGAGAAGATAGGCCTATTGACAGTTGTGAGTAGATAGGATGATTGATAATTTGATTTTATTGGCTAATTGACTGTTGTGAGTTGATAGGATGATTGACAGTTGTGAGTAGAAAGTGTGATTGACAGTTGTGTGTAGATAGGATGATTGACAGTTGTGAGTAGATAGGCTTTCTGACAATTTGAGTTGATAGGCTGATTGACAGTTTGAGTTGATAGGATGATTGACAGTTGTGAGTAGATAGGCTTATTGACAGTTGTGAGTAGAAAGGATGATTGACAGTTGTGAGTTTATAGGATGATTGACAGTTGTGAGTAGATAGGCTGATTGACAGTTGTGAGTAGATAGGCTTATTGACAGTTGTGAGTAGAAAGGATGATTGACAGTTGTGAGTTGATAGGCTGATTGACAGTTGTGAGTAGATAGGCTGATTGATAGTTCGAGTAGATAGGATGATTGATAGTTTGAGTAGATAGGATGATTGATAGTTTGAGTAGATATTATGATTGACAGTTGTGAGTAGATAGGCTATTTGACAGTTGTGAGTAGATTGGCTAATTGACATTTGTGAGTAGGAAGGATGATTGACAGTTTGAGTAGATAGGATGATTGACATTTGTGAGTTAATAGGATGATTGACAGTTTGAGTATATAGGATGATTGAAATATTGAGTAGATAGGCTAAATGACTGTTTTGAGGAGATAGGATGATTGACAATTGTGAGTAGATAGGATGATTGACAGTTTGAGTAGATAGGATGATTGACAGTTTGACTAGATAGGCTGATTTAAAGTTGTGAGTAGATAGGCTGATTGTTAGTTTGAGTAGATAGGCTAATTGATAGTTGTGAGTAGATAGGATGATTAACAGTTGTGAGTAGATAGTATGATTGACAATTTTAAGTGGATAGGCTGATTGACAGTTGTGAGTAGATAGGCTTTCTGACAGTTTGAGTTGATAGGCTGATTGACAGTTGTGAGTAGAAAGGATGATTGACAGTTGTGAGTAGAAAGAATGATTGACAGTTGTGTGTAGATAGGCTGATTAACAGTTGTGAGTAGATAGGCTGATTGATAGTTTGAGTAGATAGGCTAATTGACAGTTGTGAATAGATAAAAGGATTGACAGTTTAAGTAGATAGACTAATTGACACTTTGAGTAGATAGGCTAATTGACAGTTGTGAGTAGATAATCTTATTGACCGTTGTGAGTAGATAGGATGATTGCCAGTTGTGAGTAGATAGGATGATTGACAGTTGTGAGTATAAAGGCTTTATGACAGTTTGAGTTGATAGGCTGATTGATAGTTTGAGTAGATAGGCTGATTGACAATTTTGAGTAGATAGGATGATTGACAGTTTGCTTATATAGGATGATTGACAGTTTGAGTATATAGGATGATTGAAATATTAAGTATATAGGCTAAATGACTGTTTTGAGTAGATAGGATGATTGACAATTGTGAGTAGATAGGATGATTGACAGTTTAAGTAGATAGGATGATTGATAGTTTGAGTAGTTAGGCTAATTCACTGTTTTGAGTAGATAGGATGATTGACAGTTTGAGTAGATAGGATGATTGATAATTTGAGTAGATAGGCTATTTGACAGTTGTGAGTAGATAGCCTAATTGACAGTTGTGAGTAGATAGGATGATTGACAGTTTGAGTAGATAGGCTATTTGACAGTTGTGAGTAGATAGGTTACTTGACTGTTGTGAGTAGATAGGCTAATTGACAGTTGTGAGTAGATAGGCTATTTGACAGTTGTGAGTAGATAGGATGATTGACAGTTTGAGTAGATAGGCTGATTGAAAGTTGTGAGTAGATAGGCTTATTGTTAGTTTGAGTAGATAGGCTAATTGATAGTTGTGAGTAGATAGGATGATTAACAGTTGTGAGTAGATAGTATGATTGACAATTTTGAGTGGATAGGCTGATTGACAGTTTTTGGTAGATAGGATGATTGACAGTTGTGAGTAGATAGGCTTTCTGACAGTTTGAGTTGATAGGATAATTGACAGTTGTGAGTAGAAAGTATGATTGAAAGTTGTAAGTAGATAGGATGATTGACAGTTGTGAGTAGATAGGCTTTCTGACAGTTTAAGTTGATAGGCTGATTGACAGTTTGAGTTGATAGGATGATTGACAGTTGTGAGTAGATAGGAGGATTGACAGTTGTAAGTAGATAGGCTGAATGACATTTGTGATTAGATAGGCTGATTGATAGTTTGAGTAGATAGGCTAATTGACAGTTGTGAGTACATAGGATGATTGACAGTTGTTAGTAGAAAGGATGATTGACAGTTGTGATTAGATAGGATTATTGACAGTTTGAGTAGATAGGCTGATTGACAGTTATGAGTAGATAGGCTGATTGACTGTTTGAGTAGATAGGCTAATTGACAATTGTCAGTAGATAGGATGCTTGACAGTTTGCGTAGATAGGATGATTGACAGTTTGAGTATATAGGATGATTGAAATATTGAGTAGATAGGCTAAATGACTGTTTTGAGTAGATAGGATGATTGACAATTGTGAGTAGATAGGATGATTGACAGTCTGAGTAGATAGGATGATTGATAGTTTGAGTAGATAGGCAAATTCATTTTTGAGTAGATAGGATGATTGACAGTTTGAGTAGATAGGCTAATTGACAGTTGTGAGTAGATAGGATTATTGATAATTTGAGTAGATAGGCTATTTGACAGTTGTTAGTAGATAAGCTAATTGACAATTGTGAGTAGATAGGATGATTGACAATTTGAGTAGATAGGCTATTTTACAGTTGTGAGTAGATAGGTTAATTGACAGTTGTGAGTAGATAGGCTAATTGAAAGTTGTGAGTAGAAAGAATGATTGACAGTTTGAGTAGATAGGCTGATTTAAAGTTGTGAGTAGATAGGCTGATTGTTAGTTTGAGTAGATAGGCTAATTGATAGTTGTGAGTAGATAGGATGATTAACAGTTGTGAGTAGATAGTATGATTGACAATTTTGAGTGGATAGGCTGATTGACAGTTGTGAGTAGATAGGATGATTGACAGTTGTGAGTAGATAGGTTTTCTGACAGTTTGAGTTGATAGGATAATTGACAGTTGTGAGTAGAAAGTATGATTGACAGTTGTAAGTAGATAGGATGATTGACAGATGTGATTAGATAGGCTTTCTGACAGTTTGAATTGATAGGCTGATTGACAATTTGAGTTGATAGGATGATTGACAGTTGTGAGTAGATAGGCTTATTGACAGTTGTGAGTAGAAAGAATGATTGACAGTTGTGAGTAGATAGGATGATTGACAGTTGTGTGTAGATAGGCTGATTAACAGTTGTGAGTAGATAGGCTAATTGACAGTTGTGAGTAGATAAAATGATTGACAGTTTAAGTAGATAGGCTAATTGACAGCTTGAGTAGATAGGCTAGTTTACAGTTTTGAGTAGAAAGCCTGTTTGATTGTTTGAGTAGATATGCTATTTGACAGTTGTGAGTAGATAATCTTATTGACCGTTGTGAGTAGATAGGATGATTGCCAGTTGTGAGTAGATAGGATGATTGACAGTTGTGAGTAGATAGTATGATTGACAATTTTGAGTGGATAGGCTGATTGACAGTTTTTGGTAGATAGGATGATTGACAGTTGTGAGTAGATAGGCTTTCTGACAGTTTGAGTTGATAGGATAATTGACAGTTGTGAGTAGAAAGTATGATTGAAAGTTGTAAGTAGATAGGATGATTGACAGTTGTGAGTAGATAGGCTTTCTGACAGTTTAAGTTGATAGGCTGATTGACAGTTTGAGTTGATAGGATGATTGACAGTTGTGAGTAGATAGGAGGATTGACAGTTGTAAGTAGATAGGCTGAATGACATTTGTGATTAGATAGGCTGATTGATAGTTTGAGTAGATAGGCTAATTGACAGTTGTGAGTACATAGGATGATTGACAGTTGTTAGTAGAAAGGATGATTGACAGTTGTGATTAGATAGGATTATTGACAGTTTGAGTAGATAGGCTGATTGACAGTTATGAGTAGATAGGCTGATTGACTGTTTGAGTAGATAGGCTAATTGACAATTGTCAGTAGATAGGATGCTTGACAGTTTGGGTAGATAGGATGATTGACAGTTTGAGTATATAGGATGATTGAAATATTGAGTAGATAGGCTAAATGACTGTTTTGAGTAGATAGGATGATTGACAATTGTGAGTAGATAGGATGATTGACAGTCTGAGTAGATAGGATGATTGATAGTTTGAGTAGATAGGCAAATTCATTTTTGAGTAGATAGGATGATTGACAGTTTGAGTAGATAGGCTAATTGACAGTTGTGAGTAGATAGGATTATTGATAATTTGAGTAGATAGGCTATTTGACAGTTGTTAGTAGATAAGCTAATTGACAATTGTGAGTAGATAGGATGATTGACAATTTGAGTAGATAGGCTATTTTACAGTTGTGAGTAGATAGGTTAATTGACAGTTGTGAGTAGATAGGCTAATTGAAAGTTGTGAGTAGAAAGAATGATTGACAGTTTGAGTAGATAGGCTGATTTAAAGTTGTGAGTAGATAGGCTGATTGTTAGTTTGAGTAGATAGGCTAATTGATAGTTGTGAGTAGATAGGATGATTAACAGTTGTGAGTAGATAGTATGATTGACAATTTTGAGTGGATAGGCTGATTGACAGTTGTGAGTAGATAGGATGATTGACAGTTGTGAGTAGATAGGTTTTCTGACAGTTTGAGTTGATAGGATAATTGACAGTTGTGAGTAGAAAGTATGATTGATAGTTGTAAGTAGATAGGATGATTGACAGATGTGATTAGATAGGCTTTCTGACAGTTTGAATTGATAGGCTGATTGACAATTTGAGTTGATAGGATGATTGACAGTTGTGAGTAGATAGGCTTATTGACAGTTGTGAGTAGAAAGAATGATTGACAGTTGTGAGTAGATAGGATGATTGACAGTTGTGTGTAGATAGGCTGATTAACAGTTGTGAGTAGATAGGCTAATTGACAGTTGTGAGTAGATAAAATGATTGACAGTTTAAGTAGATAGGCTAATTGACAGCTTGAGTAGATAGGCTAGTTTACAGTTTTGAGTAGAAAGCCTGTTTGATTGTTTGAGTAGATATGCTATTTGACAGTTGTGAGTAGATAATCTTATTGACCGTTGTGAGTAGATAGGATGATTGCCAGTTGTGAGTAGATAGGATGATTGACAGTTGTGAGTATAAAGGCTTTATGACAGTTTGAGTTGATAGGCTGATTGACAGTTTGAGTAGATAGGATGATTGACAGTTGTATGTAGACATGATGATTGACAGTTGAAAGTAGATAGGATGATTGACAAATGTATGTAGATAGGATGATTGACAATTTGAGTTGATATGCTGATTGACATTTTGCGTTGTTAGGCTGATTGACATTTGTGAGTAGATAGGATGATTGACAGTTGTGAGTAGACATGATGATTGACAGTTTGAAAAGATAGGCTGATTGACAGTTGTGACGAGTAAGGATGATTGACAGTTTGACTAGATAGGCTAATTGACAGTTGTGAGTAGAAAGGATGATTGTCAGTTTGAGTAGATAGGATGACTGACAGTACGAGTTGATAGGCCTATTGACAGTTGTGAGTAGATAGGATGATTGACAGTTGTGAGTAGACATGATGATTGACAGTTTGAAAAGATAGGCTGATTAACAGTAATGAGTTGTAAGGATGATTGACAGTTATGAGTAGATAGGATGATTGACATTTCCGAGTAGATAGGCTAATTGACAGTTGTGAGTAGAAAGGATGAATGACAGTTTGAGTAGATAGGATGATTGATAGTTTGAGTTGATAGGCTTATTGACAGTTGTGAGTAGATAGGATGATTGATAATTTGAGTAGATAGGATGATTGACAGTTTTCGTATATAGGATGATTGACAGTTTAAGTATATAGGATGATTGAAATATTGAGTAGATAGTCTAAATGACTGTTTTGAGTAGATATGATGATTGACAATTGTAAGTAGATAGGATGATTGACAGTTTAAGTAGATAGGATGATTGATAGTTTGAGTAGTTAGGCTAATTCACTGTTTTGAGTAGATAGGATGATTGACAGCTTGAGTAGATAGGCTAGTTGACAGTTGTGAGTAGAAAGCCTGATTGATTGTTTGAGTAGATATGCTAATTGACAGTTGTGAGTAGATAGGCTTATTGACCGTTGTGAGTAGATAGGATGATTGCCAGTTGTGAGTAGATAGGATGATTGACAGTTTGAGTAGATAGGCTAATTGACAGTTGTGAGTAGATAGGATGATTGTTAGTTTGAGTAGATAGGCTAATTGACAGTTGTGAGTAGATAGTATGATTGACAATTGTGAGTAGATAGGCTTATTGACAGTTGTGAGTAGATAGGATGAGTGACAGTTGTGAGTAGATAGCCTGATTGATTGTTTTAGTAGATAGGATAATTGACAGTTGTGAGTAGAAAGTGTGATTGACAGTTGTGAGTTGATAGGATGATTGACAGTTGTGAGTAGATAGGCTTTCTGACAGTTTGAGTTGATAGGCAGATTGACAGTTTGAGTTGATAGGATGATTGACAGTTGTGAGTAGATAGAATGATTGACAGTTGTGAGTAGATAGGATGATCGACAGTTGTAAGTAGATAGGATGATTGATAGTTTTAGTAGATAGGCTAATTGACAGTTGTGAGTAGATAGGATGATTGACAGTTTAAGTAGATAGGCTAATTGACAGTTTTGGGTAGATAGGCTTTACGACAGTTTGAGTTGATAGGCTGATTGACAGAGTTGATAGGATGATTGACAGCTTGAGTAGATAGGCTAATTGACAATTATGAGTAGATAGGATGATTGACAGTTTGAGTAGATAAGATGATTGACAGTTAGAGTATATAGGATGATTGTTAGTTTGATTAGATAGGCTAATTGATAGTTGTGAGTAGAAATGATGATTGACAGTTTGAGTAGATAGGATGATTGACAGTTGTGAGTAGATAGGATGATTGATAGTTTGAGTAGATAGGCTAATTGACAGTTGTGAGTAAATAGGTTGATTGACAGTTTAAGTAGATAGGCTTATTGACAGTTTTGGGTAGATAGGCTTTACGACATTTTGAGTTGATAGGCTGATTGACAGTTAGAGTTGATAGGATGATTGACAGGTTGCGTAGACAGGCTAGTTGACAGTTGTGAGTAGAAAGCCTGATTGTTTGTTTGAGTAGATATGCTAATTGACAGTTGTAAGTAGATAGGCTTATTGACCGTTGTGATTAGATAGGCTAATTGACAGTTGTGAGTAGATAGGATGATTGACAGTTGTGAGTATAATGGCTTAATGACAGTTTGAGTTGATAGGCTGATAGACAGTTGTGAGTAGATAGGATGATTGACAGTTGTAAGTAGATAGACTGATTGACAGTTGTAAGTAGATAGGATGATTGACAATTGTAAGTAGATAGGATAATTGACAATTTGAGTTGATAGGCTGATTGACAGTTTTGAGTAGATAGGATGATTTACAGTTGTGAGTAGACATGATGATTGACAGTTTGAAAAGATAGGCTGATTGAGAGTTGTGATTAGTAAGGATGATTGACAGTTGTAAGTAGATAGTATGATTGACACTTGTGTGTAGATAGGCTGATTGACAGTTGTTAGTAGATAGGATGATTGTCAGTTTGAGTAGATAGGATGATTGACTGTTTGAGTAGAAAGGCTAATTGACTGTTGTGAGTTGATAGGATGATTGACAGTTTGAGTAGATAGGCTATTTGACAGTTGTGAGTAGATAGGCTAATTGACAGTTGTGAGTAGATAGGCTAATTGACAGTTTTGAGTAGATAGGATGATTGACAGTTTTGAGTAGATAGAATGATTGACAGTTGTGAGTAGATAGGATGATTAACAGTTAGAGTAGATAGGTTATTTGACAGTTGTGAGAAGATAGGTTAATCGACAGTTGTGAGTTGATAGGCTAATTGACAGTTGTGAGTAGATAGGATGATTGACAGTTTGAGTAGATAGGCTGATTGAAAGTTGTGAGTAGATAGGCTGATTGTTAGTTTGATTAGATAGGCTAATTGATAATTGTGAGTAGATAGGATGATTAACAGTTGTGAGTAGATAGGCTATTTGACAGTTGTGAGTAGATAGTATGATTGACAATTTTTAGTGGATAGGCTGATTTACAGTTGTGAGTAGATAGGATGATTGAAGTTTTGAGTAGATAGCCTGAATGATTTTTTGAGTAAAAAGGCTGATTGATTGTTTGAGTAGATAGGCTAATTGACAGTTGTGAGTAGAAAGTATGATTGACAGTTTGAGTTGATAGGATGATTGACAGTTGTGAGTAGATTGGCTTATTGATAGTTGTGAGTAGAAAGGATGATTGACAGTTGTGAGTTGATAGGATGATTGACAGTTGTGAGAAGATAGGCTAATTGACAGTTGTGAGTAGATAGGATGATTGATAATTTGAGTAGATAGCCTGATTGATTGTTTGAGTAGATAGGATAATTGACAGTTGTGAGTAGATAGGATGATTGATAATTTGAGTAGATTGGCTATTTGACAGTTCTGATTAGATAGGCTAATTAACAGTTGTGAGTAGATAGGATTATTGACAGTTGTGAGTAGAAAGGATGATTGACAGTTTGATTAGATAGGCTAATTGACAGTTGTGAGTAGAAATGATGATTGACAGTTTTAATTAGATAGGATTATTCACAGTTTGATTAGATAGGATGATTGACAGTTTTAGTAGATAGGCTGATTGACAGTTGTGAGTTGATAGGATGATTGATAGTTTGAGTTGATAGGATGATTGCCAGTTTGAGTAGATAGGCTAATTGACAGTTGTGAGTAGATAGGATAATTGATAATTTGAGTAGATAGGCTTTTTGACAGTTGTGAGTTGATAGGCTAATTGACAGTTGTGAGTAGATAGGCTTATTGACAGTTGTGAGCAGATAGGCTACTTGACAGTTGTGAGTAGATAGGATGATTGACAGTTGTGAGTAGATAGCATGATTGATTGTTTGAGTAGATAGGATAATTGACAGTTGTGAGTAGATAGGATGATTGATAATTTGAGTAGATTGGCTATTTGACAGTTGTGATTAGATAGGCTAATTAACAGTTGTGAGTAGATAGGCTTATTGACAGTTGTGAGTAGAAAGGATGATTGAAAGTTTGAGTAGATAGGCTAATTGACAGTTGTGAGTAGAAAGGATGATTGACAGTTTTAATTAGATAGGATTATTGACAGTTTGATTAGATAGGATGATTGACAGTTTGAGTAGATAGGCTGATTGACAGTTGTGAGTTGATAGGATGATTGATAGTTTGAGTTGATAGGATGATTGACAGTTTGAGTAGATAGGCTTATTGAAAGTTGTGAGTAGATAGGCTGATTGTTAGTTTGAGTAGATAGTCTAATTTACAGTTGTGAGTAGAAAGGATGATTGACAGTTTGAGTAGATAGGCTAATTTACAGTTGTGAGTAGATAGGCTTATTGACAGTTGTGAGCAGATAGGCTACTTGACAGTTGTGAGTAGATAGGATGATTGACAGTTGTGAGTAGATAGGATGATTGACAGTTGTGAGTATAAAGGCTTAATGACAGTTTAAGTTGATAGGCTTATTGACAGTTGTGAGTAGATAGGATGATTGACAGTTGTGAGTTGATAGGATGATTGACAGTTGTGAGTAGATAGGCTAATTGACAGTTGTGGGTAGATAGGATGATTGATAATTTGAGTAGTTAGGCTATTTGACGGTTGTGAGTAGATAGGCTAATTGACAGTTGTGAGTAGAAAGGATGAGTGACAGTTTGAGTTGATAGGCTGATTGAAAGTTTCGAGCAGATAGGCTGATTGATTGTTTGAGTAGATAGGCTAATTGACTATTGTGAGTAGATAGTATGATTGACAATTGTGAGTAGATAGGCTTATTGACAGTTGTGAGTAGATAGGATGATTGACAGTTTGAGTAGATACGATGATTGACTCATTTATAGGTAGATACAGGACTGATTGGCCATTAGTGAGTAGACTGGGATGATTGATAACTGAGTAAGATAGGCTACTCGACAGTTGTCGTAGGATAGGCTGGTTTTAGAGTTGTGATGAAGTGATAGGCTAATTGACAGTTGTAGAGTATGATAGGCTAATTAACAGTTGTGAGTGAAAGGATGATTGAAGCAAACCGACAGATAGTAGGGATAGTTGATTAGTTGGTCAGAGCGTGATGAAGCTAATTGACAGTTGTGAGTGAGATAGTAAGATTTGACAATTGGCGAGTAGATAAGGCTTACATGACAGTTGCGAGTAGATGAGGATGATTGACAGTTGTGAGTAGATAGCCTGATTGATTGTTTTCCGTATGGTGATAGAGATAATTGACGAAGTTATAGAGTAGGAAAGTGTGATTGACGAGTTGTAGGTTGATGAAGATGATTGATGAATGTGGTGAGTAGGATGGGCTTTCATTACAGCTTTGAGTTGATAGCTTCCTGACTCGAGCCAGTTTGAGTTGATAGGATTATTTGACAGTTAGTAAGATCAAGACTGATTGACAGTTTGAGTAGATAGGCTAATTAACAGTTGTGAGTAGATAGGATGATTGACAGTTTAAGTAGATAGGCTAATTGACAGTTTTGGGTAGATAGGCTTTGCGACAGTTTGAGTTGATAGGCTGATTGACAGAGTTGATAGGATGATTGACAGCTTGAGTAGATAGACTAATTGACAATTGTGAGTAGATAGGATGATTGACAGTTTGAGTAGATAAGATGATTGACAGTTAGAGTATATAGGATGATTGTTAGTTTGATTAGATAGGCTAATTGATAGTTGTGAGTAGAAAGGATGATTGACAGTTTGAGTAGATAGGATGATTGACAGTTGTGAGTAGATAGGATGATTGATAGTTTGAGTAGATAGGCTAATTGACAGTTGTGAGTAAATAGGTTGATTGACAGTTTAAGTAGATAGGCTTATTGACAGTTTTGGGTAGATAGGCTTTACGACAGTTTGAGTTAATAGGCTGATTGACAGTTAGAGTTGATAGGATGATTGACAGCTTGCGTAGACAGGCTAGTTGACAGTTGTGAGTAGAAAGCCTGATTGATTGTTTGAGTAGACATGCTAATTGACAGTTGTAAGTAGATAGGCTTATTGACCGTTGTGATTAGATAGGCTAATTGACAGTTGTGAGTAGATAAGATGATTGACAGTTGTGAGTATAATGGCTTAATGATAGTTTGAGTTGATAGGCTGATAGACATTTGTGCGTAGATAGGATGATTGACAGTTGTAAGTAGATAGGCTGATTGACAGTTGTAAGTAGATAGGATGAATGACATTTGTAAGTAGATAGGATGACAATTTGAGTTGATAGGCTGATTGACATTTTGAATTGTTAGGCTGATTGACAGTTTTGAGTAGATAGGATGATTTACAGTTGTGAGTAGACACGATGATTGACAGTTTGAAAAGATAGGCTGATTAAGAGTTGTGAGTAGTAAGGTTGATTGACAGTTGTAAGTAGATAGTATGATTGACACTTGTGTGTAGATAGGCTGATTGACAGTTGTTAGTAGATAGGATGATTGACATTTGCGAGTAGATAGGCTAATTGACAGTTGTGAGTAGAAAGGATGATTGTCAGTTTGAGTAGATAGGATGACTGACAGTTTGAGTTGATAGGCCTATTGACAGTTGTGAGTAGATAGGATGATTGATAATTTGAGTAGATAGGCTAATTGACTGTTGTGATTTGATAGAATGATTGACAGTTTGAGTAGATAGGATGATTGACAGTTTGAGTAGATCGGCTAATTGACAATTGTTAGTAGATAGGATGATTGACAGTTTGAGTAGATAAGATGATTGACAGTTTGAGTATATAGGATGATTGAAATATTGAGTAGATAGGCTAATTGACTGTTTTGAGTAGATAGGCTAATTGACTATTTTGAGTAGATAGGCTAATTTACAGTTTTGAGTAGATAGGCTAATTTACAGTTTTGAGTAGATAGGATGATTGACAGTTGTGAGTAGATAGAATTATTGACAGTTAGAGTAGATAGGCTATTTGACAATTAGAGTAGATAGGTTAATCGACAGTTGTGAGTTGATAGGCTAATTGACAGTTGTGAGTAGATAGGCTAATTGACAGTTTGAGTAGATAGGCTGATTGAAATTTCTGAGTAGATAGGCTGATTGTTAGTTTGATTAGATAGGCTAATTGATAGTTGTGAGTAGATAGGATGATTAACAGTTGTGAGTAGATAGGCTAATTGACAGTTGTGAGTAGATAGGATGATTGACAATTTTTAGTGGATAGGCTGATTTACAGTTGTGAGTAGATAGGATGATTGAAAGTTATGAGTAGATAGCCTGAATGATTTTTTGAGTAAAAAGGCTGATTGATTGTTTGAGTAGATAGGCTAATTGACAGTTGTGAGTAGAAAGTATGATTGACAGTTGTGAGTAGATAGGATGATTGACAGTTTGAGTAGATAGGCTTTATGACAGTTTGAGTTGATAGGCTGATTGACAGTTTGAGTTGATAGGATGATTGACAGTTGTGAGTAGAAAGGATGATTGAAAGTTGTGAGTTGATAGGATGATTAACGGTTGTGAGTAGATAGGCTAATTGACAGTTGTGAGTAGATAGGATGATTGATAATTTGAGTAGATAGGCTATTTGACAGTTGTGAGTAGAAAGGCTAATTGACAGTTGTGAGTAGATAGGCTAATTGACAGTTTTGAGTAGATAGGATGATTGATAATTTGAGTAGATGGGCTATTTGACAGTATTGATTAGATAGGCTAATTAACAGTTGTGAGTAGATAGGCTTATTGACAGTTGTGAGTAGAAAGGATGATTGACAGTTGTGAGTAGATAGGCTAATTGACATTTGTGAGTAGATAGGATGATTGATAGTTTGAGTAGATAGGCTAATTGACAGTTGTGAGTAAATAGTATGATTGACAATTGTGAGTAGATAGGCTTATTGACAGTTGTGAGTATAAAGGATGATTGACAGTTGTGAGTAGAGAGCCTGATTGATTGTTTTAGTAGATAGGATAATTGACAGTTGTGAGTAGAAAGTGTGATTGACAGTTGTGAGTTGATAGGATGATTGACAGTTGTGAGTAGATAGGCTTTCTGACAGTTTGAGTTGATAGGCTGATTGACAGTTTGAGTTGATAGGATGATTGACAGTTGTGAGTAGATAGGCTTATTGACAGTTTAAGTTGATAGGCCTATTGACAGTTGTGAGTAGATAGGATGATTGACAGTTGTGAGTTGATAGGATGATTGACAGTTGTGAGTAGATTGGCTTATTGACAGTTGTGAGTAGAAAGTTTGATTGACAGTTGTGGGTAGATAGGATGATTGATAATTTGAGTAGTTAGGCTAATTGACTATTGTGAGTAGATAGTATGATTGACAATTTTGAGTAGATAGGCTTATTGACAGTTGTGAGTAGATAGGATGATTGACAGTTGTGAGTTGATAGGATGATTGACGGTTGTGAGTAGATAGGCTAATTGACAGTTGTGAGTAGATAGGATGATTGATAATTTGAGTAGATAGGCTATTTGACAGTTGTGAGTAGAAAGGCTAATTGACAGTTGTGAGTAGATAGGCTAATTGACAGTTTTGAGTAGATAGGATGATTGACAGTTGTGAGTAGATAGGCTAATTGACATTTGTGAGTAGATAGGATGATTGATAGTTTGAGTAGATAGGCTAATCGACAGTTGTGAGTAGAAAGGATGAGAGACAGTTTGAGTTGATAGTCTTATTGAAAGTTGTGAGTAGATAGGCTGATTGTTAGTTTGAGTAGATAGGCTAATTGACAGTTGTGAGTAGAAAGTATGATTGACAGTTTAAGTAGATAGGCTAATTGACAGTTGTGAGTAGATAGGCTTATTGACAGTTGTGAGCAGATAGGCTACTTGACAGTTGTGAGTAGATAGGATGATTGACAGTTGTGAGTAGATAGGATGATTGACAGTTGTGAGTATAAAGGCTTAATGACAGTTTAAGTTGATAGGCCTATTGACAGTTGTGAGTAGATAGGATGATTGACAGTTTTGGGTAGATAGGCTTTACGACAGTTTGAGTTGATAGGCTGATTGACAGTTAGAGTTGATAGGATGATTGACAGCTTGAGTAGATAGGCTAATTGACAATTGTGAGTAGATAGGATGATTGACAGTTTGAGTATATAGGATGATTGTTAGTTTGATTAGATAGGCTAATTGATAGTTGTGAGTAGAATGGATGATTGACAGTTTGAGTAGATAGGATGATTGACAGTTGTGAGTAGATAGGATGATTGATAGTTCGAGTAGATAGGCTAATTGACAGTTGTGAGTAAATAGGTTGATTGACAGTTTAAGTAGATAGGCTTATTGACAGTTGTGGGTAGATAGGCTTTACGACAGTTTGAGTTGATAGGCTGATTGACAGTTAGAGTTGATAGGATGATTGACAGCTTGCGTAGACAGGCTAGTTGACAGTTGTGAGTAGAAAGCCTGATTGATTGTTTGAGTAGATATGCTATTTGACAGTTGTAAGTAGATTGGCTTATTGACCGTTGTGATTAGATAGGCTAATTGACAGTTGTGAGTAGATAGGATGATTGACTGTTGTGAGTATAATGGCTTAATGATAGTTTGAGTTGATAGGCTGATAGACATTTGTGAGTAGATAGGATGATTGACAGTTGTAAGTAGATAGGCTGATTGACAGTTGTAAGTAGATAGGATGATTGACAATTGTAAGTAGATAGGATGATTGACAATTTGAGTTGATAGGCTGATTGACATTTTGAATTGTTAGGCTGATTGACAGTTTTGAGTAGATAGGATGATTTACAGTTGTGAGTAGACACGATGATTGACAGTTTGAAAAGATAGGCTGATTGAGAGTTGTGAGTAGTAAGGATGATTGACAGTTGTAAGTAGATAGTATGATTGACACTTGTGTGTAGATAGGCTGATTGACAGTTGTTAGTAGATAGGATGATTGACATTTGCGAGTAGATAGGCTAATTGACAGTTGTGAGTAGAAAGGATGATTGTCAGTTTGAGTAGATAGGATGACTGACAGTTTGAGTTGATAGGCCTATTGACAGTTGTGAGTAGATAGGATGATTGATAATTTGAGTAGATAGGCTAATTGACTGTTGTGATTTGATAGAATGATTGACAGTTTGAGTAGATAGGATGATTGACAGTTTGAGTGGATGGGCTAATTGACAATTGTGAGTAGATAGGATGATTGACAGTTTGAGTAGATAAGATGATTGACAGTTTGAGTATATAGGATGATTGAAATATTGAGTAGATAGGCTAATTGACTGTTTTGAGTAGATAGGCTAATTGACTATTTTGAGTAGATAGGCTAATTGAGAGTTTTGAGCAGATAGGCTACTTGACAGTTGTGAGTAGATAGGCTAATTGACAGTTGTGAGTAGATAGGCTAATTGACTGTTGTGAGTAGAAAGGATGATTGAAAGTTAGAGTAGATAGGCTATTTGACAGTTGTGAGAAGATAGGTTAATCGACAGTTGTGAGTTGATAGGCTAATTGACAGTTGTGAGTAGATAGGATGATTGACAGTTTGAGTAGATAGGCTGATTGAAATTTGTGAGTCGATAGGCTGATTGTTAGTTTGATTAGATAGGCTAATTGATAGTTGTGAGTAGATAGGATGATTAACAGTTGTGAGTAGATAGGCTAATTGACAGTTGTGAGTAGATAGTATGATTGACAATTTTTAGTGGATAGGCTGATTTACAGTTATGAGTAGATAGGATGATTGAAAGTTATGAGTAGATAGCCTGAATGATTTTTTGAGTAAAAAGGCTGATTGATTGTTTGAGTAGATAGGCTAATTGACAGTTGTGAGTAGAAAGTATGATTGACAGTTGTGAGTAGATAGGATGATTGACAGTTTGAGTAGATGGGCTGTATGAGAGTTTGAGTTGATAGGCTGATTGACAGTTTGAGTTGATAGGATGATTGACAGTTGTGAGTAGATTGGCTTATTGATAGTTGTGAGTAGAAAGGATGATTGACAGTTGTGAGTTGATAGGATGATTGACAGTTGTGAGTAGATAGGATGATTGATAATTTGATTAGATGGGCTATTTGACAGTTGTGATTAGATAGGCTAATTAACAGTTGTGAGAAGATAGGCTTATTGACAGTTGTGAGTAGAAAGGATGATTGACTGTTTGAGTAGATAGGCTAATTGACTGTTGTGAGTTGATAGGATGATTGACAGTTTGAGTAGATAGGCTATTTGACAGTTGTGAGTAGATAGGCTAATTGACAGTTGTGAGTTGATAGGCTAATTGACAGTTTTGAGTAGATAGGATGATTGACAGTTTAAGTAGATAGAATGATTGACAGTTGTGATTAGATAGGATGATTGACAGTTAGAGTAGATAGGCTATTTGACAGTTGTGAGAAGATAGGTTAATCGACAGTTGTGAGTTGATAGGCTAATTGACAGTTGTGAGTAGATAGGATGATTGACAGTTTGAGTAGATAGGCTGATTGAAAGTTGTGAGTAGATAGGCTGATTGTTAGTTTGATTAGATAGGCTAATTGATAGTTGTGAGTAGATAGGATGATTAACAGTTGTGAGTAGATAGGCTATTTGATAGTTGTGAGTAGATAGTATGATTGACAATTTTTAGTGGATTTACAGTTGTGAGTAGATAGGATGATTGAAAGTTATGAGTAGATAGCCTGAATGATTTTTTGAGTAAAAAGGCTGCTTGATTGTTTGAGTAGATAGGCTAATTGACAGTTGTGAGTAGAAAGTTTGATTGACAGTTGTGAGTAGATAGGATGATTGACAGTTGTGAGTAGATTGGCTTATTGATAGTTGTGAGTAGAAAGGATGATTGACAGTTGTGAGTTGATAGGATGATTGACAGTTGTGAGTAGATAGGCTAATTGACAGTTGTGAGTAGATAGGATGATTGATAATTTGAGTAGATAGGCTATTTGACAGTTGTGAGTAGATAGGCTAATTGACAGTTGTGAGTAGATAGGCTAATTGACAGTTTTGAGTAGATAGGATGATTGATAATTTGAGTAGATGGGCTATTTGACTGTTGTGATTAGATAGGCTAATTAACAGTTGTGAGTAGATAGGCTTATTGACAGTTGTGAGTAGAAAGGATGATTGACTGTTTGGGTAGATAGGCTAATTGACAGTTCTGAGTAGAAAGGATGATTGACAGTTTTAAGTAGATAGGATTATTGACAGTTTGATTAGATAGGATGATTGACTGTTTGAGTAGATAGGCTGATTGACAGTTGTGAGTTGATAGGATGATTGACAGTTTGAGTTGATAGGATGATTGACAGTTTGAGTAGATAGGCTAATTGACAGTTGTGAGTAGATAGGATGATTGATAATTTGAGTAGATAGGCTATTTGACAGTTGTGAGTAGATAGGGTAATTGACAATTGTGAGTAGATAGGCTAATTGACAGTTGTGAGCAGATAGGCTACTTGACAGTTGTGAGTAGATAGGCTAATTGACAGTTGTGAGTAGATAGGCTAATTGACTGTTGTGAGTAGAAAGGATGATTGAAAGTTCGAGTAGATAGGATGATTGATAGTTTGAGTAGATAGGCTAATTGACAGTTGTGAGTAGATAGGATGAGAGACAGTTTGAGTTGATAGGCTTATTGAAAAATGTGAGTAGATAGGCTGATTGTTAGTTTGAGTGGATAGGCTAATTGACAGTTGTGAGTAGAAAGGATAATTGACAGTTTGAGTAGATAGGCTGATTGAAAGTTGTGAGCAGATAGGCTGATTGATAGTTTGAATTGATAGGCTAATTGACTGTTGTGAGTAGATAGTATGATTGACAATTGTGAGTAGATAGGCTTATTGACAGTTGTGAGTAGATAGGATGATTGACAGTTGTGAGTAGATAGCCTAATTGATTGTTTGAGTAGATAGGATAATTAACAGTTGTGAGTAGAAAGTGTGATTGACAGTTGTGAGTAGATAGGATGATAGACAGTTGTGAGTAGATAGGATGAGAGACAGTTTGAGTTGATAGGCTTATTGAAAAATGTGAGTAGATAGGCTGATTGTTAGTTTGAGTAGATAGGCTAATTGACAGTTGTGAGTAGAAAGGATGATTGACAGTTTGAGTAGATAGGCTTTCTGACAGTTTGAGTTGATAGGCTGATTGACAATTTGAGTTGATAGGATGATTGACAGCTTGAGTAGATAGGCTAGTTGACAGTTGTGGGTAGAAAGCCTGATTGATTGTTTGAGTAGATATGCTAATTGACAGTTGTAAGTATAAAGGCTTAATGACAGTTTAAGTTGATAGGCCTATTGACAGTTGTGAGTAGATAGGATGATTGATAATTTGAGTAGATAGGCTAATTGACAGTTGTGAGTAGATAGGATGATTGATAATTTGAGTAGATAGGCTATTTGACAGTTGTGAGTAGAAAGGCTAATTGACAGTTGTGAGTAGATAGGCTAATTGACAGTTTTGAGTAGATAGGATGATTGACAGTTGTGAGTAGATAGGCTAATTGACATTTGTGAGTAGATAGGATGATTGATAGTTTGAGTAGATAGGCTAATCGACAGTTGTGAGTAGAAAGGATGAGAGACAGTTTGAGTTGATAGTCTTATTGAAAGTTGTGAGTAGATAGGCTGATTGTTAGTTTGAGTAGATAGGCTAATTGACAGTTGTGAGTAGAAAGTATGATTGACAGTTTAAGTAGATAGGCTAATTGACAGTTGTGAGTAGATAGGCTTATTGACAGTTGTGAGCAGATAGGCTACTTGACAGTTGTGAGTAGATAGGATGATTGACAGTTGTGAGTAGATAGGATGATTGACAGTTGTGAGTATAAAGGCTTAATGACAGTTTAAGTTGATAGGCCTATTGACAGTTGTGAGTAGATAGGATGATTGACAGTTTTGGGTAGATAGGCTTTACGACAGTTTGAGTTGATAGGCTGATTGACAGTTAGAGTTGATAGGATGATTGACAGCTTGAGTAGATAGGCTAATTGACAATTGTGAGTAGATAGGATGATTGACAGTTTGAGTATATAGGATGATTGTTAGTTTGATTAGATAGGCTAATTGATAGTTGTGAGTAGAATGGATGATTGACAGTTTGAGTAGATAGGATGATTGACAGTTGTGAGTAGATAGGATGATTGATAGTTTGAGTAGATAGGCTAATTGACAGTTGTGAGTAAATAGGATGATTGATAATTTGAGTAGATAGGCTAATTGACTGTTGTGATTTGATAGAATGATTGACAGTTTGAGTAGATAGGATGATTGACAGTTTGAGTAGATCGGCTAATTGACAATTGTTAGTAGATAGGATGATTGACAGTTTGAGTAGATAAGATGATTGACAGTTTGAGTATATAGGATGATTGAAATATTGAGTAGATAGGCTAGTTGACTGTTTTGAGTAGATAGGCTAATTGACTATTTTGAGTAGATAGGCTAATTTACAGTTTTGAGTAGATAGGCTAATTTACAGTTTTGAGTAGATAGGATGATTGACAGTTGTGAGTAGATAGAATTATTGACAGTTAGAGTAGATAGGCTATTTGACAATTAGAGTAGATAGGTTAATCGACAGTTGTGAGTTGATAGGCTAATTGACAGTTGTGAGTAGATAGGCTAATTGACAGTTTGAGTAGATAGGCTGATTGAAATTTGTGAGTAGATAGGCTGATTGTTAGTTTGATTAGATAGGCTAATTGATAGTTGTGAGTAGATAGGATGATTAACAGTTGTGAGTAGATAGGCTAATTGACAGTTGTGAGTAGATAGGATGATTGACAATTTTTAGTGGATAGGCTGATTTACAGTTGTGAGTAGATAGGATGATTGAAAGTTATGAGTAGATAGCCTGAATGATTTTTTGAGTAAAAAGGCTGATTGATTGTTTGAGTAGATAGGCTAATTGACAGTTGTGAGTAGAAAGTATGATTGACAGTTGTGAGTAGATAGGATGATTGACAGTTTGAGTAGATAGGCGTTATGACAGTTTGAGTTGATAGGCTGATTGACAGTTTGAGTTGATAGGATGATTGACAGTTGTGAGTAGATTGGCTTATTGATAGTTGTGAGTAGAAAGGATGATTGAAAGTTGTGAGTTGATAGGATGATTAACGGTTGTGAGTAGATAGGCTAATTGACAGTTGTGAGTAGATAGGATGATTGATAATTTGAGTAGATAGGCTATTTGACAGTTGTGAGTAGAAAGGCTAATTGACAGTTGTGAGTAGATAGGCTAATTGACAGTTTTGAGTAGATAGGATGATTGATAATTTGAGTAGATGGGCTATTTGACAGTATTGATTAGATAGGCTAATTAACAGTTGTGAGTAGATAGGCTTATTGACAGTTGTGAGTAGAAAGGATGATTGACAGTTGTGAGTAGATAGGCTAATTGACATTTGTGAGTAGATAGGATGATTGATAGTTTGAGTAGATAGGCTAATTGACAGTTGTGAGTAGATAGTATGATTGACAATTGTGAGTAGATAGGCTTATTGACAGTTGTGAGTAGATAGGATGATTGACAGTTGTGAGTAGAGAGCCTGATTGATTGTTTTAGTAGATAGGCTAATTGACAGTCGTGAGTAGATAGGCTAATTGACAGTTGTGAGTAGATAGGCTATTTGAGAGTTGTGAGTAGATAGGCTAATTGACAGTTGTGAGTAGATAGGCTAATTAACTGTTGTGAGTAGAAAGGATGATTGACAGTTCGAGTAGATAGGATGATTGTTAGTTTGAGTAGATAGGCTAATTGACAGTTGTGAGTAGATAGTATGATTGACAATTGTGAGTAGATAGGCTTATTGACAGTTGTGAGTAGATAGGATGATTGACAGGTGTGAGTAGATAGCCTGATTGATTGTTTTAGTTGATAGGATAATTGACAGTTGTGAGTAGAAAGTGTGCTTGACAGTTGTGAGTTGATAGGATGATTGACAGTTGTGAGTAGATAGGCTTTCTGACAGTTTGAGTTGATAGGCTGATTGACAGTTTGAGTTGATAGGATGATTGACAGTTTTGAGTAGATTGGCTTATTGATAGTTGTGAGTAGAAAGGATGATTGACAGTTGTGAGTTGATAGGATGATTGACGGTTGTGAGTAGATAGGCTAATTGACAGTTGTGAGTAGATAGGATGATTGATATTTTGAGTAGATAGGCTATTTGACAGTTGTGAGTAGAAAGGCTAATTGACAGTTGTGAGTAGATAGGCTAATTGACAGTTTTGAGTAGATAGGATGATTGATAATTTGAGTAGATGGGCTATTTGACAGTATTGATTAGATAGACTAATTAACAGTTGTGAGTAGATAGGCTTATTGACAGTTGTGAGTAGAAAGGATGATTGACAGTTGTGAGTAGATAGGCTAATTGACATTTGTGAGTAGATAAGATGATTGATAGTTTGAGTAGATAGGCTAATCGACAGTTGTGAGTAGAAAGGATGAGAGACAGTTTGAGTTGATAGTCTTATTGAAAGTTGTGAGTAGATAGGCTGATTGTTAGTTTGAGTAGATAGGCTAATTGACAGTTGTGAGTAGAAAGTATGATTGACAGTTTAAGTAGATAGGCTAATTGACAGTTGTGAGTAGATAGGCTTATTGACAGTTGTGAGCAGATAGGCTACTTGACAGTTGTGAGTAGATAGGATGATTGACAGTTGTGAGTAGATAGGATGATTGACAGTTGTGAGTATAAAGGCTTAATGACAGTTTAAGTTGATAGGCCTATTGACAGTTGTGAGTAGATAGGATGATTGACAGTTTTGGGTAGATAGGCTTTACGACAGTTTGAGTTGATAGGCTGATTGACAGTTAGAGTTGATAGGATGATTGACAGCTTGAGTAGATAGGCTAATTGACAATTGTGAGTAGATAGGATGATTGACAGTTTGAGTATATAGGATGATTGTTAGTTTGATTAGATAGGCTAATTGATAGTTGTGAGTAGAATGGATGATTGACAGTTTGAGTAGATAGGATGATTGACAGTTGTGAGTAGATAGGATGATTGATAGTTTGAGTAGATAGGCTAATTGACAGTTGTGAGTAAATAGGTTGATTGACAGTTTAAGTAGATAGGCTTATTGACAGTTGTGGGTAGATAGTCTTTACGACAGTTTGAGTTGATAGGCTGATTGACAGTTAGAGTTGATAGGATGATTGACAGCTTGCGTAGACAGGCTAGTTGACAGTTGTGAGTAGAAAGCCTGATTGATTGTTTGAGTAGATATGCTATTTGACAGTTGTAAGTAGATAGGCTTATTGACCGTTGTGATTAGATAGGCTAATTGACAGTTGTGAGTAGATAGGATGATTGACTGTTGTGAGTATAATGGCTTAATGATAGTTTGAGTTGATAGGCTGATAGACATTTGTGAGTAGATAGGATGATTGACAGTTGTAAGTAGATAGGCTGATTGACAGTTGTAAGTAGATAGGATGATTGACAATTGTAAGTAGATAGGATGATTGACAATTTGAGTTGATAGGCTGATTGACATTTTGAATTGTTAGGCTGATTGACAGTTTTGAGTAGATAGGATGATTTACAGTTGTGAGTAGACACGATGATTGACAGTTTGAAAAGATAGGCTGATTGAGAGTTGTGAGTAGTAAGGATGATTGACAGTTGTAAGTAGATAGTATGATTGACACTTGTGTGTAGATAGGCTGATTGACAGTTGTTAGTAGATAGGATGATTGACATTTGCGAGTAGATAGGCTAATTGACAGTTGTGAGTAGAAAGGATGATTGTCAGTTTGAGTAGATAGGATGACTGACAGTTTGAGTTGATAGGCCTATTGACAGTTGTGAGTAGATAGGATGATTGATAATTTGAGTAGATAGGCTAATTGACTGTTGTGATTTGATAGAATGATTGACAGTTTGAGTAGATAGGATGATTGACAGTTTGAGTGGATGGGCTAATTGACAATTGTGAGTAGATAGGATGATTGACAGTTTGAGTAGATAAGATGATTGACAGTTTGAGTATATAGGATGATTGAAATATTGAGTAGATAGGCTAATTGACTGTTTTGAGTAGATAGGCTAATTGACTATTTTGAGTAGATAGGCTAATTGACAGTTTTGAGTAGATAGGATGATTGACAGTTTAAGTAGATAGAATTATTGACAGTTGTGAGTAGATAGGATGATTGACAGTTAGAGTAGATAGGCTATTTGACAGTTGTGAGAAGATAGGTTAATCGACAGTTGTGAGTTGATAGGCTAATTGACAGTTGTGAGTAGATAGGATGATTGACAGTTTGAGTAGATAGGCTGATTGAAATTTGTGAGTAGATAGGCTGATTGTTAGTTTGATTAGATAGGCTAATTGATAGTTGTGAGTAGATAGGATGATTAACAGTTGTGAGTAGATAGGCTAATTGACAGTTGTGAGTAGATAGTATGATTGACAATTTTTAGTGGATAGGCTGATTTACAGTTATGAGTAGATAGGATGATTGGAAGTTATGAGTAGATAGCCTGAATGATTTTTTGAGTAAAAAGGCTGATTGATTGTTTGAGTAGATAGGCTAATTGACAGTTGTGAGTAGAAAGTATGATTGACAGTTGTGAGTAGATAGGATGATTGACAGTTTGAGTAGATGGGCTGTATGACAGTTTGAGTTGATAGGCTGATTGACAGTTTGAGTTGATAGGATGATTGACAGTTGTGAGTAGATTGGCTTATTGATAGTTGTGAGTAGAAAGGATGATTGACAGTTGTGAGTTGATAGGATGATTGACAGTTGTGAGTAGATAGGCTAATTGACAGTTGTGAGTAGATAGGATGATTGATAATTTGATTAGATGGGCTATTTGACAGTTGTGATTAGATAGGCTAATTAACAGTTGTGAGAAGATAGGCTTATTGACAGTTGTGAGTAGAAAGGATGATTGACTGTTTGAGTAGATAGGCTAATTGACTGTTGTGAGTTGATAGGATGATTGACAGTTTGAGTAGATAGGCTATTTGACAGTTGTGAGTAGATAGGCTAATTGACAGTTGTGAGTTGATAGGCTAATTGACAGTTTTGAGTAGATAGGATGATTGACAGTTTAAGTAGATAGAATGATTGACAGTTGTGATTAGATAGGATGATTGACAGTTAGAGTAGATAGGCTATTTGACAGTTGTGAGAAGATAGGTTAATCGACAGTTGTGAGTTGATAGGCTAATTGACAGTTGTGAGTAGATAGGATGATTGACAGTTTGAGTAGATAGGCTGATTGAAAGTTGTGAGTAGATAGGCTGATTGTTAGTTTGATTAGATAGGCTAATTGATAGTTGTGAGTAGATAGGATGATTAACAGTTGTGAGTAGATAGGCTATTTGATAGTTGTGAGTAGATAGTATGATTGACAATTTTTAGTGGATAGGCTGATTTACAGTTGTGAGTAGATAGGATGATTGAAAGTTATGAGTAGATAGCCTGAATGATTTTTCGAGTAAAAAGGCTGCTTGATTGTTTGAGTAGATAGGCTAATTGACAGTTGTGAGTAGAAAGTTTGATTGACAGTTGTGAGTAGATAGGATGATTGACAGTTGTGAGTAGATTGGCTTATTGATAGTTGTGAGTAGAAAGGATGATTGACAGTTGTGAGTTGATAGGATGATTGACAGTTGTGAGTAGATAGGCTAATTGACAGTTGTGAGTAGATAGGATGATTGATAATTTGAGTAGATAGGCTATTTGACAGTTGTGAGTAGATAGGCTAATTGACAGTTGTGAGTAGATAGGCTAATTGACAGTTTTGAGTAGATAGGATGATTGATAATTTGAGTAGATGGGCTATTTGACTGTTGTGATTAGATAGGCTAATTAACAGTTGTGAGTAGATAGGCTTATTGACAGTTGTGAGTAGAAAGGATGATTGACTGTTTGGGAAGATAGGCTAATTGACAGTTCTGAGTAGAAAGGATGATTGACAGTTTTAAGTAGATAGGATTATTGACAGTTTGATTAGATAGGATGATTGACTGTTTGAGTAGATAGGCTGATTGACAGTTGTGAGTTGATAGGATGATTGACAGTTTGAGTTGATAGGATGATTGACAGTTTGAGTAGAAAGGCTAATTGACAGTTGTGAGTAGATAGGATGATTGATAATTTGAGTAGATAGGCTATTTGACAGTTGTGAGTAGATAGGGTAATTGACAATTGTGAGTAGATAGGCTAATTGACAGTTGTGAGCAGATAGGCTACTTGACAATTGTGAGTAGATAGGCTAATTGACAGTTGTGAGTTGATAGGCTAATTGACTGTTGTGAGTAGAAAGGATGATTGAATGTTCGAGTAGATAGGATGATTGATAGTTTGAGTAGATAGGCTAATTGACAGTTGTGAGTAGATAGGATGAGAGACAGTTTGAGTTGATAGGCTTATTGAAAAATGTGAGTAGATAGGCTGATTGTTAGTTTGAGTGGATAGGCTAATTGACAGTTGTGAGTAGAAAGGATGATTGACAGTTTGAGTAGATAGGCTGATTGAAAGTTGTGAGCAGATAGGCTGATTGATAGTTTGAATTGATAGGCTAATTGACTGTTGTGAGTAGATAGTATGATTGACAATTGTGAGTAGATAGGCTTATTGACAGTTGTGAGTAGATAGGATGATTGACAGTTGTGAGTAGATAGCCTAATTGATTGTTTGAGTAGATAGGATAATTAACAGTTGTGAGTAGAAAGTGTGATTGACAGTTGTGAGTAGATAGGATGATTGACAGTTGTGAGTAGATAGGATGAGAGACAGTTTGAGTTGATAGGCTTATTGAAAAATGTGAGTAGATAGGCTGATTGTTAGTTTGAGTAGATAGGCTAATTGACAGTTGTGAGTAGAAAGGATGATTGACAGTTTGAGTAGATAGGCTTTCTGACAGTTTGAGTTGATAGGCTGATTGACAATTTGAGTTGATAGGATGATTGACAGCTTGAGTAGATAGGCTAGTTGACAGTTGTGGGTAGAAAGCCTGATTGATTGTTTGAGTAGATATGCTAATTGACAGTTGTAAGTATAAAGGCTTAATGACAGTTTGAGTTGATAGGCCTATTGACAGTTGTGAGTAGATAGGATGATTGATAATTTGAGTAGATAGGCTAATTGACTGTTGTGAGTTGATAGGAAGATTGACAGTTTGAGTAGATAGGCTATTTGACAGTTGTGAGTAGATAGGATGAGAGACAGTTTGAGTTGATAGGCTTATTGACAGACGACAAAGAGATACAATGAGAGTAGTCAACTAAATGAGTTTTTTTTCATCACCAAGTACATTTTCTTTATCATCAATGAATCCAATTTAGACTAACTAAATCCAAAGTTGAGAAACATTTTATTTCTAACTAAACATCAAAAATAAAATTTTACTAAACAAATCTCACTAGTAATTTTCATTTATTTTATATACGGCAGTTATAATCTTCTGTAGGATAATTCTACAATGACTTCTCTCCATATCTATAAGAGATGAGAGTATTTGATATTTTTTTGAAATTTTGAATTATTTTGATTTATTGGCGGTAATTTCACGTCTGTAGACTCTAGTGCAGAAGTGACTATACCGAATGTTTCCGGAAGGAAACGGGAGAATCCCAAGCCGGTCATATCTAAGTCACTGTCAGTATCATCGCTGTCCTGTGTGTAGGGATCGTAGTTCAAGGCATCACGGACAGCTTTCATAAGATCTGGACCCATTCCAGAAGTCATTTCAGCGTGGAAAGATGTCTGCATACCTGATTCCGCGCCTGACTGCGACTCATCTTCATCCTCCGACTCAACGTTCCGTGTGTCTCCGGTCCTCAACTTCTGACGAATGTGACGACCTTCACCTGGGAATCTGGGGTTCCATAACCTATTGGCCAGGTCATTTGACCTTTTATTGAATGGGTGTGTCACGCGATACGCGCTGCCATAGTTGGTGCTGGTGTAGGAACTGGACTCCCTTGTGTCATCCCCGAGTGTCGAAGAGTTCTCCGAGTTCCAGGCTGTCTCGTTAGTGTTGGCATCATACAGTAGACTCCTGTTGACAAACAGTTCAAAGGTTAATTAAACAAAAGTGATAACTAGTAGAATCCTGATTCGAAAAAGTTGAAAGATCAATAAAACAGAATAGACTATGTGTGTGACTGTGTGTGGACTGTGTGTGACTGTGTATGGTCTGTGTGTGACTGTGTGGACTGTGTATGACTGTGTGTGGACTGTGTGTGACTGTGTGAACTGTGTGTGGTTTGTGTGTGATTGTGTATGACTGTGTGTGGACTGTGTGTGGACTGTGTGTGTTCTGTGTGTGGAATGTGTGTAGACTGTGCATGGAATATGTGTGACTGTGTGTGGACAGTGTGTGGACTATGTATGGACTGTTTTTGGTCTGTTTAGATCACAGGTTTTTATAATGCTCACAGACATGCTGATTAGTCTCAAATCATTTTACCTTGTGGGAGTTTGATTTGCAGATCTGTCTTTGACTTTTTTGGGTTCAATGTCCAGGTTGGAGTTTTGATCCATCGTGTCAGCTGTCATAAAATAAAATGCCCATTCAGTTTGTTAGGTCAGTCGTCCCTCTTACAACGAGTTAAATTTATTCTTGAAGGTGTACTCAATGTTTGCAATGATCATTTTAAGAAAAAATGTAACACATTTAGACGAAAACAACTCCCCCTTTTTAAAATGACTGAAATGTAATTAATCTGTTCCGCCACATAAAATATATCCTACAGAATGTGTGAAGATAGATGTCAAGATCATGGGCGATCTGTGACGGCCGGTGTCTTGGGTGCATGATCACCTACTGAGTTTAGGCGTGTATTTGTATTTTACCCAGCCACGTGGTTCCACAGGACGCGCACAACACAACAAAACCATTATGCCCTAAAAAGGCACGTAGCTTTATCGGCTACCTTAACAATAATACATCCATCATACAGAAAGACCTAATGGTCCTTACCTGTGGCTGGTAGTTCTAAAAAGAACTCAGGACTGAGCTGGTCGAACTCTTGAGTGAGACATGAGGTATCCATCATATATGGCATCCCTGACTTAAGGGGATCGTCCAAGCGTCTACGTGCACATAGTCTGCCGAATCCCACCTAATCAAAATGCGGCCGCATGCCCGTAGCGCACGATCTCTTAGCTGTTGAATGGCTGAATCCATCATGTAACTCACACCTAAGTTCATCCCAGCTCAACCTGGCTCACCAGCTCAGGCTCAAGTTGACCCGACTGGCTCGCAGTCCTAGCTCAACTCCAACTCACTATCTGTCCTGTATCAGCGCTGCGCATCGCCTTTTTAATTTTACGACCAGCGGGTATTAGGCCCTAACCATCGCGTGGGTCAGTGAATGAGGAGCAGTGTGCAACCACTCTCATGCTCAAATCTTCTAAACAAATCCCCTTCCCTTAATAAATCATTTTCCGGGTGGCGCCATTTAGACTGCTTGGCAGGCATAGTGCTAGACAAGGTGGTTAACACCTTAGCTAATCGCTGGCCGACCAGACCCCCTTTGTTATTATTGCACGGGTTGATGACGCTACCGTGGATAGGGGGGTTGATGCAGAAAATGAGAGAATATTTGGGAGATTTTATCAAACCCTCACAGAATCTGTGAAAATAGATCTTTGATATATATAATAGTCCTTTACCAATGTCTAAAGCAACGTAAATGGCGGTCTGTAGTAGTGGACATAAATATTGATATGAATGGCGGTCTGTAGTAGTGTACATAAATATTGATATAAATGTCGGTCTGTAGTAGTGTACATAAATATTGATATGAACGGCGGTCTGTAGTAGTGGACATAGATATTGATATAAATGGCGGTCTGTAGTAGTGTACATAAATATTGATATGAATGGCGGTCTGTAGTAGTGGACATAGATATTGATATAAATGGCGGTCTGTAGTAGTGGAGTTAAATATTGATATAAATGGCGGTCTGTAGTAGTGGACATAAATATTGATATAAATGGCGATCTGTAGTAGTGGACATAAATATTGATATAAATGGCGGTCTGTAGTAGTGGACATAGATATTGATATAAATGGCGGTCTGTAGTAGTGGACATAAATATTGATATAAATGGCGGTCTGTAGTAGTGGACATAAATATTGATATAAATGGCGGTCTGTAGTAGTGGACATATATATTGAGATAAAGGCGGTCTGTAGTCTGCCTCTATAAGGGTTACATCAAAAAACGAAGTAAGGTATTGATGGACAACTTAATAGACCACTCAGTGGTCTTAAATATTGGTGTGAAACCATTATTTCACTTGCAATGTAGTGATTGCCTCAGAAAATAAATCTACTCTTATGGTTAAACCCCGCTGAGGGTTTTGTCCGTTGGGGTTTTGTCTGCTGGGGGTTTTGTCCGCTGGGGCTTTGTACGCTAGTCTGTTAAAATATTGCAGTTTAGACCATTCTTGAGAAAACAAATGTCAATAAGTCCACTGCTGTCAGTGAAGTAATGTACAGTCAGTGAAGTCCACTGCAGTCAGTGAAGTAATGTACAGTCAGTGAAGTAGTTACAGTCAGTGAAGACATGTAAAGTCAGTGAAGTCATGTACAGTCAGTGAAGTCCACTGCTGTCAGTGAAGTACACTGCAGTCAGTGAAGTCATTACAGTCAGTGAAGTCATGCACAGTCAGTGAAGTCATGCACAGTCAGTGAAGTCATGCACAGTCAGTGAAGTCATGTACAGTCAGTAAGTCCACTGCAGTCAGTGAAGTCATGCACAGTCAGTGAAGTAATGTACAGTCAGTGAAGTCCACTGGATTTTAATGAAGTCATGTACAGTCAGTGAAGTCTACTGCAGTCAGCGGTATCACATATGTGAAAAACTACGTGCCGACTATACTAGACAAATAAGAAAAAGCAAAACCGAGAAATAATAAAGAACGCAACCGACACAACAGTCACAATAAACGCTCATAACATATTGAAAATCACAAGGTGCACAAAGATGCTAAAAATATCAGGGGTGGGATGTCGGCATTAAATCAGCCGCCGACACCGACTACGGACAAAGTACAAATGCCGACAGTGACACAGGGCTAAAACTACCGACACCGCCGACACCGGCTTCCCAGCCCTGAAAAATATCAGAAGTCACATTTTATTCAGAGTATCTCTGATGATGGACGGACACAGACACACAGACGCACACACACACACACACACATATACACACATATACACACATATATATATACACACACACACACACACATATATATATATATATATATATATTAGTATTCGTATGTAAAAGATAACTCTTTCAATTCAATAAATGCAATATTCACAGCAGTATTCACTAAGTACTTACATTTAGAAGCTAGAGCTGTAAACATAAATAATTAGAGGAAAATCAGTCATTTTTAAGAATGACACAAAGATTTAGAAAAAAATATCAAACTAGTAAAACAGCAATTAAATAAAGGTAGCTTAAGAAGGAAGTAAATAAGATATACTGCTTTCTTTTAAACTAATTTACATTGCTAAGGTCTTATTTACATTATAACGGTCTAATTGTTTTCTAAAATGACACATTAAAAAATCACCTTGAGAAGCTCTCTTTGTTGGAGTTGACCCCCAACTTGATCCAGATTGACTTCGGCTATTTTGACCATATCTCATGGGGTCACCACACATTTGATTGAATATGTTCATCATCTAGACATACAAGCAAATGTATTATGCATACTTAAGTAGTATTGAAAGTAAATAGATTTTATGATTTGATACCTATCCTGGATACAAATGACCAATTAAATAATTTAATGCAATGCCTAGACTAAGTGGCTTACATTTCGAGTCTGCCTTCTAGTTTTATACTGCAGAGGTCTCCTGGAGTCAATATCAAAGAATGTTGGCGGTTTATACAACGGTTCCATTGGGAATATAGGCCGTGGAAGAGTAGTTTGATATGGTGCACACTGTATAGGAGAACAATCACATGTTAAACCCACTGCAGGTGATTATCAAATGTTAAACACACTTTACAATTGGACAATAATCAAATGTTAAACACACTGCACAGAAGGACAATCAAATGTTTAAAACATGTATACGAAAGTGTTCCGCTAACTTCAGTTCCTTACTGACCACTGGTAGCCGCAAATATTTTATGTTAAAGATTTTTTTAGAGCATTTTTTTTCGACATTTATATAAATTTTAACCTTGATTTTCATTTGAGTCGATGTTTCTAGACAGCCATTTTGGATTGTTTACACTCGCGAAACGCGAAAAAACTCTGCAAGAAGCGATGCCGCGAAATTTCTCTGCTCCGCTGCGGAAATTCTCCGCGGTTTGAGCATCTCCATATAAATACATTGCCGCGAAAGAGGGGCGAAATTCGCCTTGGTTTGTGGATACCTTTACAATTATATATAGAAATATTAATTATATCAGATTGTACAAAAAAGTACATGTATTTTTTCACTTTTTTTTGTGAAATACAATAACTGTAGAAAATGTTTAATAAAAAGAAAATGTCTGCCGACGTCCACAAACAAAAAAAAAAACGAAAATTAAAAAAATCATTATTTCCGGTCGGCTGACGCCCACTTTCGCTTTGACTAGGTGGGTTTTTTGCGGTTAGAAAAATCTCACGTGAGAAATAGTGCAGCGAAAAGTTTCGCTTTAGTTTGTGGATACCTTAAATGTATGAGCGTGGACAATCTTGTAGCTATCGATCTGAATAAATGTATGAGCGTGGACCAATCTTGTAGCTCTCGTTCTGAATAAATGTATGAGCGTGGACCAATCTTGTAGCTCTCGATCTAAATGAATGTATGAGCGTGGACCAATCTAGTAGCTGTAAATCTGAATAAATGTATGAGCGTGGATAATCTTGCAGCTCTCGATGTGAATAAATGTATGAGCGTGGACCAATCTTGTAGCTCTCGATCTAAATAAATGTATGAGCGTGGACAATGTTGTAGCTCTCGATCTAAATAAATGTATGAGCGTGGACAATCTTGTAGCTCTCGATCTGAATAAATGTATGAGCGTGGACCAATCTTGTAGCTCTCGATCTGAATAAATGTATGAGCGTGGACCAATCTTGTAACTCTCGACCAGCCTTAGTATATACCACGACATGTATCTACAATAGATAATTAGTGTTTGGAATATTTACATTAACTCAATTAAAATGGCTGGCGGGAGACCGATACAAAACAAGATTATGTATTCTGTTTACTGAGACACTTTGTGGGGTAAACAACTAAAGTAACAAGTATATTTACCCTTCCTTTGAAGATGACTAAAGGAGGAAATCCTTGTTCCTTCAGGTCCATTGGTCCTTTGTACCGACGTCTAGGGACGTAGTACTTGCCCAGAATTTTACTCACATACCGGTCACTGGTAGCTAATGACTCCTCACTCTCTGGCTCACCCCTCGCAGACCTCTCAGCTTTTTGTTTGGCTTTGTTCCCTTCAAGTTGTTTTTCCTACAAACAAGAAATAGAAAGAAGAAAATTACAATGTGCATCGAAATGCGTATTGACTGACATACATATACATACGTAGACATACATAGACATACACAGACAAGCGTAGAAATCCATAGATATATGTAGACATACGTAGGCATAAGTAGACATACATTGACATAAATAGACATACATAGACGTACGTAGATATCAGTAGATAATAGAAAGAAATGTTGACGTTTTTCCGTTGAAAAAGTTCAGAAAGCAATAGTTAGCTAAATAAACATGATACAATTTAGAATGTACGTATATGAAATATTGGGATCTGAAAATAAATTCAAGAGATGATTACTCATGTGAGGATTTCATGCAACCAACTCACTCTGCGTTGTTCATAAATATGACGTCGAACGACGTAACAAGCTGTCCGCCATTTGGGCATTTTCCCATTATGTAAAGTAGCTAGAGACCGAGCTGACGCACATCGCTGGATGTCTTTAGGTAGTCGTGGAAACTTTTCTCTGTTTCATTACACAGAGATAATAATTGTATCATTTGTTTTAGTTATATTACTTAACGTGTCGAAAAATAATAGTACTATTGCTCTGCCTCCTTCCCTCATCTTTTACTTACTTACATAATAGTACGTAACAACACATCATTAAGTTAGGAGTTCAAACATTTCAGTTAATCAATACTTACACTACAGCTCCCACTACCATAGGAATAGGTTTCCATATTTCACCAAATGTACCAATGTAAGTACAATTTTTTGTCCATAGCCGAACGGTTCGATCTTGGCTTGCAGTCAGAATCAAATTTCTTTCATCAATGAGTTCCACTGAGATAATTGGCTGGGTGTGACACCGTACACTGCTCAGCTTAAAGAAAGAACATCACAGACATTAATCACAGTGTCACTGGACATCACAGACATTAATCACAGTGTCATTGAACATCACAGACATTAATCACAGTGTCATTGAACATCACATACATTAATCACAGTGTCACTGAACATCACAGACATTAATCACAGTGTCACTGAACATCACATACATTAATCACAGTGTCACTGAACATCACATACATTAATCACAGTGTCACTGAACATCACATACATTAATCACAGTGTCACTGAACATCACAGACATTAATCACAGTGTCACTGAACATCACATACATTAATCACAGTGTCACTGAACATCACATACATTAATCACAGTGTCACTGAACATCACAGTTATTTTTTTATTCAGTGTCACTGAACATTACCAGATATGTTCATCACAATGTCCTTGAACAACATCACAGTGTCACTAAACAACATCACAGTGTCATTGAACAAAATAAGATACATTCTTCATTATTGTGTTTTTTGATTTGATAACTACAATACATAATAATATTTAACATGAAATCACGATAATCATATTTTATTCCATTTTCTACCTCAACTGTATAACTATAATATTCTTCAACAGTATAACTATAATTTACTAAACAGTATAACCATAATATACTCAACTATAAACCCTGCACACAAATGTCCCTTTATCTTCAATGCAAACTAATATATCAGTCCACTACATAAAATCGGTTAGCGAAAATATCAAGTGACAACACACCATAATAATTTTTTTAATGACATAATAAATTCGGAAGTACCTAGTGTTTATCAAAGCTTTTTTGCACACGTTGAACAGACAGATAGACATTTTTACAATATCATGTATAGCCTACATTAGGGCGATAACAAAAAAAAATATTTTTATGAAACCACTTGCAATCGAGGAACTTTTATATGTAATTTAAGAATATAAATTGCATTTTTGATTTATTTTAAAAAAAAGTTCCCTCACCTTCCCCTTTTTCGGAAGAAAAAAGTGAAAAAATATTTTTTTTTTCAAAAAAAAAAAAAAAAAGACAAGTTTTTTTTAGCTTAATTCAAAGGCGTAATAATAATAACTAATCAACTTTTATTAACAAATAAGATACAGAAGAGTTAGTAATATGTACAGAATGTACAAGAAATGTTTAAAACATATTTTTTCCTATGAACTTCAGATTCAAAATTTCACAGTTTATCGATTTAGCACGAAGTTCCTCCATCAGTTTCATAGCACGTTCATCAAGTTGGTTAGATCTGGGAATCAGGCTTGCGGAGCCGAGGAGCCGAGAGCCGCTACTTTTTGCTGGAGCCGGAGCCGAAAAATTCTGGCGGCTCCACGGTTCCCAAATGTTTTTTTTTTTACAGCAGATTTTTTTCTTTAGCTTTAAATTCCAAATTTGTTAGATTGTTTGCCTCCTACAATTTGAAATGTTGTCATTTTTACGAACGCCACAACAGGAACAACATTTAAATGATAGCGTGCACGCACATCACCACAAGGAATCTTTAATGGGGAATCGTTTTGTGTTCGTTTTAAATCTTGTTTACCATCCGAAATTTTTTTAATGGCATGTTATTTTGTTTATAAAGTAAAAACAATTTTATTTCATAGAATAATTGTATCAATCATTTAAAATAATTTTTTACTACGACGACAAATAGAACGCGTCATTTCGAATTATTATTTGACCGCGAATTTGTAGTAGACTAAAAAAAATGGTCGCTTTCTGTATTTAACAAATTTATTATAAACAGAATATCTGAAATAGATAAATTTATAAGGCTGTGGCTATACGGACCCGGGTCCCAATAAAATCCGAGTGTTATTCGGACCCGTGGCAAATATGCACTAAGCTTAGCTATATTTAGTGGGACGGATGGCCGAGTGGTGTAGATACTCGACTGTCGACCTGAGAGTCCTGGGTTCGATCCTCGGTGAGGCCCATGGAAATTTTTCCAGGTGAAATTATGTACAAAGTCGTCCCACAAGTCCACCCAGCTTTAAATGGGTACCTAACTTAAGTTGGGGAAGTAAAGGCGGCTGGGCGTTGTGCTAACCACACAATCCCTTCATATGCCGAGGTTATAGAAACAGATGAATTTTACACTTCATCTGCCCCGATGGCCCGTTAGGGCTAAGGGAACTTTTTTTTAGCTATATTTAAACTTTATTAGAGGGAGCCCGAAAAAATAATAATACTGAGTCCGCTTAGTGGAATCCTAGACACTGAGTAACGATTAAATCATACAATTAAAACTATTATAAAAAAAAACAATAATAAAGTTAATGTATAGCTAAGCTAAGTACATATTTGCCACGGGTCCGAATAACAATCAGACTTTATTGGGACGGGGTCCAAATAAAAATCGGAGTTTACTGGAACCCGGGTCCGAATAGTTTCTTCGAATTTATAAATAATAAATATAAATACTGAAGTTTTTGAAATATTTTAAATAATGTGTCATTTTACTATTTTCTAATTTGATCATTGAAATAACTTTGTATTACTTATGAAAATGGCGACCAGTGAAACCTTGGTCGAAAATAATGATATGATTCTGGATGCGCTGAAATGGTTTGTTTTTAGTAAAACCGACATACGTATATTTTTCAAGTTCCTGACTGTGGAGGTGAACGCGGCAAAATTTGCATAACTTTTTATCAGCGGCATGTTTGCGTGGCGCAATTACAAAATTTTTTGTTACCTGTGATACTATCACAATATGGAGCCGGAGCCGGAGCCAGAACTGTCAAATTTGTGGGAGCCGGAGCCGGAGTCGGAAAAAATATGGCTGCTCCGCAAGCCTGCTGGGAATGTCAATTAATGACTTCTCAACTGACCAATGGGTCTTTTAACACTTAGTTGCCTTCTTGCATTTTATCCTGATAAGTTAGGTCAATAGTTCATTGAAGGACGCTTCATTTTAGTGTTGCAAATGGAATCAAACATTCGCCCATTTATAGCAGATGAAGTTGCAAGCAGGAGCAAGGATGTTGCGCCACTCTGGTATCAGAAATAATGCTATAATAGTATATATCGCATGTGAGTTCCATCTTCCCTATTGTAAATTTGGTAGTTTATTCCAGCTGATGCCAGGCCAACTTGAAGTTGTTTTGTAATGACGATATGCATGACATAATTCATCTCGCCATCCAGGGTTCTCGCCTGTGCTAACATCATCTGTCACAAAGAGGCGGTAATCAGCCTGAAGAGTGGCATAGTTTTGCATTAATTTGTCAATGAAGGAATAGTTGAGTTCTGGTTTGCTCGTTGTCTCTTGAATAAGAAAATTCATGACATGTTTCAGAAAGAGGTCGAGTACCGGGTACATGGTGCTGACAGCCAATATATTGTGGCTCCTAAAAGACCTTGCTCAAGACATCATCCTGTATGAGCTTTACAATCCTGTCCAAACGACCAGTATTTACAGTGGTCGTATCGCATATTATCACGCAAATATTTTCCCAAGCATCATATTCATCAATTAGTTGTGGTAGTTCCTTGTGAATGGCCGCGACAGAACCACTCTCACATTTAAGAATATCGAGTTTGATTTCGGTTGTCATATTTTCAGCAGAACTACTTGATACTCTTCCCCTTGCACTCTTTTACCATCAAACTGGAGACAATTGGGATCTTTGTTTTGAAGTTTTTGAAAAATTTTGGTTTTCATTTTCCGTCCTTCAGAGATTACTCGTTTCCAAACACCCGCCTGACTTGGAACCGGCACATCATGACCCTGTTCGGCAATGGTTGCAAGAACGTCATATGCTTTATGTGTAGAAATGTTGTTTTTCAGTCCTCATGCTCTTTGGTATTTTCGTTTGCATTCAGGACGTGGAAGAATAGGTTGTCGAGTCGGGTGAAGAAGCAGAGGTTTCAGAATCCGAAGATTCTGAGACAGTTGTATGTGTTTGTGTAGGTTGAGAGACAGTTGTATGTGTTTGTGTAGGTTGCGATTGAGAAGAACGAACTTAAAAATGGGTTTTGGATAGTTGAATTCGTCTTCTTGGGTGGATTAATTCTAAATGGGCTTGTTTGACCATTGAATAACCAATCTTTCCTCCACTCTTAACTTGCCTCTGATAGAGCTCTTTATCCTCCTTGCTTTTCCAATCTCCATTAACGTTGGTGACATCAAATAACTGAGAAAGTGTTGTAGTAAATTTATCAGAAGGTTTCTTTTTGTTTTTGTCATATAAATCAAACAGATAATTGAGTTTCTTTCTAATTAGTGCGCTGGATAATAGTAGAAAGTCTAGAATTTCCCTCAATAGCAATTCTATATCCGTAATCATAATTTTGATTCGATCCAGTCGCCGTTTCTGGCTATTGAACAGAAAAGTGAAGTTTCCAAGAATTTAGCGGTATCCGTGTGAGATTGATTAGCTTTTCAACCGATGGAATTCTCGGATGCCTATTCTGTTTAGAAGATGAGGGTAGAAGCCTTGTTTATAAACAAATGGAAACAACTGACTGGAATTTGCTTAAAAGCAGTCTAGTAAGACATGTAAAAATTCAGAGTTAAATGGAAACCGATAGTCGAACTGCGCGATATGTGAAAACAAAAATGAAAAGGTGGGGGAACTTTTTTCAATTTAAAAAAAATTAATGTTGCTACTGTCATCTACATATCTCGAATATAAGGGGTTTCAGTTTCATTACGAAAAATAATGAAAATAGTTATCACCCTAACCTACATGTTGAAGTTTAAAAAAAATATATTCCGTTTACATGGAAATATTTTTTACCAGTCGAGGTGACTTCAAGTTTTTTCTTGGTTTGCTGGCATCTGGCACAGAGATTCTCTTCTCCCTGAGTTTCTCCATCGTGTCCAGAATTTCCTCAGGTTTGAATGGAAGTCTGGAGTACACAAATGTTTTTTTAAGACGTTTCTCTCTCTCTTCACGCTCTTCTGTCGTCAATTTGTCAGCATTACAGAATTCTTTTATGTCCCAAATCTAATACACAGAATTAATAAAACATAACGTGTGATGAGATTCATTCCTAGACATGTAAAATGTTAAAAATATTCATGTCCAGTTCGTTGTACACTATGATTTGACATACATTCAAAGTCTCCCCCAAAACCCACACATCAAATCCCCCCCCCAAACTCCCCCCTCAAAACCCCCCCCCCACAACCCCCCCAACATTCAAAGTCTTACCCCTAAACAGTTCCAAATACATTCAAAGTCCTACCCTCAACAGTCCCATTGTGTCTCCAGTAATTAAGTATTCATTGTTTTTATCTGTGGTCATACATCGGATACTCTCCAACTTTCGTCTTGTACTAGTAAACTGACCCAACAGTCCACCTTTAGGATGGAGTGACCAAAATCTTAGCCAACATTCTGCACCTCTAAACATGATAAAAAAAATAATGTACACGAAATCGGGCAGTATTAGAATAATGTATGTCTCAATAAATACGTACATGAAATAGGGCAGTACTTTTATACACAGTATTAGAATAATGTATGTCTCAATAAAATATGTACATGAAATAGGGCAATACTTTTATACACATTATTAGAATAAGGCAGGCTGCGACAGTGTTCTTGTGTTGGACAAAGTGGAAGGGTGTTGTGTGCCGACCTCATCTGTCACCACTGCCAGCTGTGAATACTATGGTATGGAATTATCCTCATTGACCACAGTACCACGACAATCGTAAAAGGTTTCTTTTTTTCCTAGCCAGGAGAACCCTATTAATCTTTTCCCCACAAAACATGGCATGTCTTCTAGAGCAGATTTTGACACTTCGACATAACAATAGCGTCAAGACGATTTTTGTTGGTTACTTTTTGGGCGGATTTATCAACGAAGTCTATTTGATTCGTTAAAACATCTACTAACACTTGCAACTTATGACTCGGTCAATGCAAATGTGAATACTATTTCCATTTTCTTAGATTTACGTCCTAATGAGTCAAATAAGCAAAAAAATGACAACAACTGCTATTGCAATAATCCATTTAAAATGGTTTTATATTTTGAACAAACTGATAGATTTTAGCAGGGCTAATACAAATGTATTATTTTCCAAAGCAAGATTATCTACATTACAACAACTTGTCAACATTAACAGAATTGTGACTGAAAGCAGATAGGAAGGCTACTGGCTATGCTTACTCTGTTATTCACTCAATCATTGTAAATCATGAGAAATTTTTAGATTGCACATACACCTATTCAAGTCTTTTAGAACTTCAAAGAATGATCACACTCTCCACAGCTTAATTTCTCTCAGCCAGAATGAAACATTACCAATCTACGTCACAATGGCACTACATTAATCTCAGTCCGTAGCTGGAGCTGTTGAGGCGACCCCCCCCCCACCTATTACAATACAAACATTTTCACTACATATTTCAGGTTTAATTCGGGTGTAAAATAACGATTCCTTCCTCTATTAATTGTTAAGTATGTAGTGTCTTCATACGTCTCTCTCTTTTCTAAAAAAATAGGTCTGGAACAACCATCTTTTATCATTGTCTGTAGCCCTTGCCGTGATTTTATTTCAGCATTCTGCATTCTCTGAGTGGCCACTTATAAACTTCCAAGCATTATTGCTCTAGTGTTGTTGGATATGTCTGTACTTCGCTGCAGTGACTTGCTGACTTAGGCAATCGTTAATAATAATCTTGACCAATATTTGAGCATAAGCCTACACATAAATGAGAACTTATTAAAAGCAACGAATTGGCCACTTCAGGTTTACTATAAAAATAACATCCCGCATACTGTGGCATATCTTGAAGTAAATCATTCACTTTTGTTACAATGTATTCACTGCAGCTACTTTTAATGTCCATATCTAGTATTTTTCGTCACCTTTCAAAGTTAAATGTACAATTGGGGTGTAGAGCCAAGAAGATTTAATATACAATTAGACGTGCATCATTATATATATATATATATATAGCAATATATTTCATACTTTGCCTGAAAAATTCAGGCATTCTATACATTGCCTAGGCATTCTATAGAATGCCGGATTTCACACTTTGCCGGTAACATATACATCTCAATTGTCTTTTTGTATATACATACATCTTATTTATTACATGACACTACAAACCCAGCAACGAGTGTTGCTGTCTGTGGATCTATTGGTCTCCTATTCTCCAGATACACCAGACATTCAATGGCCGACTCATAAACTAAACTCAGTCCCTGCATGTTCATTCTTTTCTTCTTTTTCTTATACTTGGCACTGAAATCTTTTCTTTCCAGTGCAGCTCTCCTCTGTAAGCAAAACAAAAGTTCGAATTTTGTATTTCAGTTAGAGCTATAAGAAAATCTTATTAAAAATAACCACTAATCAGTTAAAAGATAAATCCATATATCATACAAATATTTCTTAAAACGATCAATACTAAAAAAAAAATCTACTCATATAGAATATTTTTATTGCTATTTATCAAGTAAAGTAAAAACATATTTAGTTAAGTATATTGTATTCACCCACGTCTATACAACACAAATGTTCATTGATTTTAAGTTAATATGTCAGACCTTTTCTCTCTCAATTTGTCTTTTCTTCAATGCACGCAGTAACCTGTACCAGCCTCCTTCTTTTCTCAAATGTCGACCAATGGTCATAAAGGCATCTTCGCCTTGTTCTTCATCTGCATCATCCTGGTCAGCTGTGTCCATGTCGGCCGCTACCTGGATAGTTTGGGTAGAGATAAAAGTTGAAAAAGAAATTTAAAAAAAGGCAACAGTTAATTGATTTTGTTCGTTGTCATCAACTCAATTTTTTTTTACATTTGCACTGAAATGATGATGTGAAGTTCTCTGATTTAGATACCAAGTTCCATAACTCATGCCAGTACACTAGTCAACTACTCTTGGCAAAGTGAGGGACCGTTGAAATATTACACAACACATGATTTCATGATTGAATGTGTGTATGTGTGTGTTGGGGGGAGAGGAAGGACGGGTCTGTTTTCTTTTTGTTTGTAATCCGTTGTTCAGGAATGGAGTTTGTAGCTCATGTCCTTCATATTCGCAGATAAACATAGTAATATGAGTATGTTAAGTATATTTTATGACTAAAAATTTCTAAAAAGAATGAAAAACTAGCATTTAGCATTTCAGATGTTTTGCAGCTTCATTCCACCTGTGTTTTGTTATCTTGCCATTACATGAAAATGTTAAACGTTGAAATATTCATAACATCGCTGGTCAATAAAAATCATGATTATAGACCGACATAATGAATAACATCGACAAATAATCAACATCACTGGCGAACTTAATGAAATACACTGGCCGACGTAATCAAAGTCATTGACCATACTAATGAACTACACTGACCGGTACAATGAACGTCACTGACCGATACAATGAACTACACTGACCGATACAATGAACGTCACTGACCGATACAATGAACTACACTGACCGATACACTGAACATCACTGACCGACATAATGTTGTTTTTGTTTCCACCACCTCTGACTGCTGTGTCTAACTCAGGTAAACTTGAGAACGACGCATGTAATCTGAAGAAAATGATGATAGAACACATGACGTCAAAACACAAAATTTGATAGAACACAGAACTTCAATACAAACATTTTGATAGAATACATGACGTCAAAATACAAACTTTGATAGAACATAGGACTTCAATACACAACTTTTGATAGAATACATGACGTCAAAATACAAACTTTGATAGAACACAGAACTTCAATACAAAAATTTTGATAGAGCACATAACTTCAATACACAACTTTTGATAGAACACAGAACTTCAATAGACAAACTTTGATAACACATGAAATTCAATACACAAATTTTGATAGAACACAAGACTTCTGTCACGGGCTCCATGCGGGATTCATGTGGTCGTTGTCTACGAGCATGATCACCTCCTGAGTTCTGGCCAGTATTTGTATTTTACCCAGCCACATGGTTCAACAGGACGCACACAACACAACAAGAAATGAGAACAAACACGTACCAGTACAACGAGTAGTGTTTATTTTACACCAAGCTTACTTTTACATAGTGCCCTAAAAAGGGAAAGTAGCTTCGTCGGCTACTACATCAATAACATATTATACCCAAAAAGGACCACATAGGTTTAATCTCTTACCTGCAACTGGTAGTTCTAAAAAGAACTCAGAACTGAGCTGGTCGAACTCTTGAGTGAAAACATCTATGTCCCACCAAGCTCAGTCTGTTTACAAGTCCAGGCTCGAGTCGAGCTGACTGCCTCGCCATCCGAGCTCGGCTTCTCTCTCCGACTGTCTCACTCCAACCGATCAAAAGCTGAAGTCTCAACCCACGCACATCGCTCCCATCTCGCGATTCATGCGCGCCGAGACTTCCGCTTCACTGACCAATGGGCAACAAGCCGTGTAGGCCACAACCATCACGCGTGGTCAAATGCGGCTTTCAAGCGTGGGGTGATAAAGGGACCGAGTGCCCACCCTTCTCCCGCTTGAATATGATGAGAGTACCCATTCCCTCCACTGTTCACTCTAGACATTATAAAATAAAGGTAGACGTGGTCAACGGTCAAAATTGTTTTTATTGATGAACATAATAGAATGAAAGGAATACAAATGAATATATATATATATATATATATATATATATATATATATATATATATATATATATATTAGTGTGGTCCAGAAAACCATACTGAAAAGTTTAAGTTTGTAGAATCATTGCTCCACATGGTTTGTTTTTGTCCATTGGGTATAGGTATTTGGCCTGCAAAATTTCAGGCTGATCGAGCAACATCTACAGGTCAACCCATTATCAACATTACTTGTCTGGTGTCCGCGCTTGCGATTTACGTCCGACTTTGACACGTTATAAATTAATTTACTTACTTACTTGTGTGCTGAATTCTAACGTGCATGTTATTTTTTTATTTTGTAGTTGTTACTGAATTAATACTAAATTGCCATTGAACGGAAATGACCTATTGAACTCTTCAGGTAATAAACTATAAACAACAATGGCTTCCTCCAGTTTGAGATCCGACCCACAGCACTGGCTGATTGAAAGCCAATTTCTCTGTTATCTACGGCAAGATTGCCACGGTATGCTGGATGTACTTCAACTGCTCCAGTTTCATCATTTAACTGAAGGACGAACTCTTCCGGAAAGTTATAAAGTGACTTGTGATGCAGTTATTTGTATTTGGATGCGAGCCAGAATACCAACACAGCGGGTTGACTCATGTGTCGGAGAACTGTCAAAGCTGCATCAGAACTATCTGGCTCTGAAGGTACACAGAACACGAAAACGAGAAAGCGACAGGATGAAAGAAGACAGAGGCTCAAGTAAATGCTTGCATTGAAGTAATTGAGAAATGGAATCTGCGTTCCCAGATCAAAGGCCTTGTATTCGACTTACAACAGCTAGCAATACAGGGCTTCATAAGGGCGCATGTGTTGGAATTGAAGAAGCTCTGGGAACTGAAATGGTCTGGATTGCATGCCGTCATCATGTCATGGAAGTTGTCCTTTCAAATGTTTTCAAGTCTCTGTTTGGTCCAGCTGAAGGTCCATCAACTGCACTATTCCAGCGATTTCAGAAAACAATGGCCATCAATGAACCAAGATGCTTATTCTACAGCAAGTGATGAACTGTTTCAGGATCCAATATTGAAAAACATGCGACAGGAAATGCTTGTCCTATTTACCAGGTGCTCTTGAAAAACAGCACCCAAGGGACGATTATCAGGAATTTTACGTTTATCCTTCTGGTTTCTTGGTGGACACAAAGACAAGGAGAAATTTCGAGCTCCCGGTCCAACACATCATGCGAGATGGATGGCAAAAGCCATTTACGCACTGAAAATCTTTCTTTTTAAGACTCAGTTCAAGGTGACTGTTCGTGAATCCCAGAATATCACAGGTTTGGCTCTCTTTGTCAGTCTTGTTTATGTAAAACAGTGGAACGAAGCACCACTTGCAATCCTGAGCCCCTCTCAATGACATCGAATTTTTATCAAATCTGAAGACCTATCCGAATAAGACTGTTGCCAGCAAGGCACATGAAGCATTTTCAAGGCACCTCTGGTTTCTCTCTGAACATTTGGTTGGCATAGCCCTTTTAGATGACAGAGTGTCAGCATCAATCAAAGAAAAGATGGTACAAAAAATCTACTTCGACCAGCATTGGCAGACATCCCTCGGCGTGTAAAGTTGACAAGTGAATCTGAACAGTTGAAATTGGAGGACTCTGGTGACAGAAAGGACGACATCTTTCTTTGATGTCCTCATGGAAGAAGGCAAAGAAAAAAGTCTCAGACATTCCTTAAGAAACCACCAGGACAGTGGACATCTGATCCAGTCTTCAAGAAATTTTATGAACTGGCTGCACACATGACAGTTGTAAATGATGTAGCTGAAAGGGGAATCAGTCTTATTGAGAAATACAATAAAACACTGACAAAGAATGAGGAACAGAAACAGTTTATTCTTCGATTGGTTGCAAACCATCGCAGAGGGAATTTCCCAACTCCATCAAAGACATCACTTATGTCGTCGTCATAGAGTATCCACTGTGAAACTGTCAAATTTTTAAAACTAAGGTTTTCTGGCTTAGATTGTAAGTTTTAGTTACATTTTTTAATTACAACTTTAATTTAATTTCTTAATTTTAATTTACTTTAAAATTTTAACCTTTAAGTTTTAAATCGATCATCAACTATAATTGGCAATAACTATTTCATTTGAGATAACCCAAAAAACTGTCAAATGGGTTGACCTGTAAATATTATTTGTTTTCATTAAAATTTTGCACAATTGTTATTAACATAATAAAGAACAGAAATAACCTTGTGGACAACTTAAATCTGTTACTTTGTTTTTCTGGACCACCCTAATATATATATATATATATATATATATATATATATATATATATATATATATATATATATATATATATATATAATCCAGTGAAGTAATATAAATTAGGCCAACACACTAAACTTTAAGTTCAAATATCCAGACTCTGAATTCACAACATATTATCCCCATATGAAAATATCACACTCCACCTTAGAAGTAACGGTAGGTCCTCTCACCTCGAGAGACCTGTGTACACTGGTTCAATTTCTCATTATTCTCCTTTCTCCACCTGGACATTCACTCACTTCAATCTCACTATTTACTTCACAAACACACCAAGTTCATGCACAGCTCAGTCACACACACAACACACAAAACACATCCATGACACTACGTTGATCATCCCCAATAGACGTAAGAGCTAAGTGGATTGATTCCCCTAGCGCTAGGTGGTGTTGCCCGCTGTGCGAACACCTGGGCAGACCAAAGCCTTGACTATCCCCTTTGTTATCTCCCCCTGAGTTGATGACGCATTACGGGGGGGGGGGACAAGGAAATAGTAGAGGGCTAGATTTCATTCACATCTCACAGAATGTGACAACTTCAATACACAAAATTTCATAGAACAGGACTTCAATACACACATTTTGATAGAGCACAGAACTTCAATACAAACATTTTGATAGAGCACAGAACTTCAATACAAACATTTGGATAGAGCACAGGACTTCAATACACAAAATTTGATAGAAAACAGGACATCAATACTCACCTACATTATTACACACATTTTAGTAGACAAAGCCTTCCATTACAACAAATTTAGCTTCTCATTAACAGAAACCTAATTTAAACAACACTGGTAAACAGTGAATTCATTGCCAGTGATATTTGAATCATTTTATACAAAGTCAACTATGCTGATTTAGGATATGTAAGTGCTTTTGCTAGATTGGCTCTATTTTACGAAATAATTAAAATTAATTAAATAATGTATGCACCGTGTTTGGAATTTGTCAAGAATTGCATGAAGTATAATAGTAATATAATAGTAGTGAAACTGTTAATAGTCAAGCAGAAATTTTTTTCAAAAATATGTAAAATAGTTTTATAGAAGAAAACATTTTCATTTGAAAAACTAATTATGTCTAATTAATTAATTAATTAATATGTTAATTGTCAATGGTAATGCATTATCAAATCGCTGTTTGCTCGACTTCCTTTTGTATGTGTCGTTGGTACAATTGCGCTGGAGGCCCCAACAGTAGTCAGCCATCATATGTATGTCCCATTTTCCTTCATATCCTGATGGAACCTCTCGCCTTGTTCCTCACTGAAGTCCACAAGGTTACCTGGAAATTTGTCTAAATGACTGTGCAGGTAATGTACCTTGATGCTCATATTTGTTCCACTGTTTCAGAAGTTAGCTAGCATATCTTGCACCAGTTCTTCGTAATTCTCTGCTCTGTTATTACCTAAGAAGTTCCTGACAACTGAAACAAAACTGTTCCATGAAGAAGCTTCAAGGTGATTTCGATCGTTGATGTGTTTCCGAATCTGAGGACCGTCAAAAATCCCAGCTTTCAGCTTCTCCATGCTCAATCCGGGGAATGATCTGCAAATATACTTGAAGCAATTGCCAGATTTGTCCAAAGCCTTAACAAATTGTTTCATTAAACCTAATTTGATAATTTGATATGAAGCGGTGGGAGAATGATCTTTTTTTTGTCAACCAGTGGCTTGTTGATGATATTTTCTTTACCTACAGTCATGGTTTCCCTTGCAGGCCATGTCACTCTTGTCCAATGATCTTGCCTTGCCCTGCTATCCCAAAGGCACATGAAGCATGAGTATTTTGTGTAACCTGACTGCTACCCAAGCAAGAAGTTTACCATTTTTAGATCAGCACAAATTGACCACTGATGCTCATAATAACGGACTTTCTGCAATACTGTTTTGATATTCTCATACTCTTCTTTAAGTGTTGTTGAGTGAGCAATGGGAAGAGACGCATAACGGTTACCATTGTGTAACAGAACGCATTTCAAGCTTCTGATGGAACTGTCTATAAAAAGACGCTAGTCTTCGGAATGGTAGTCTTGTAGTCCCATTGGGAGCATAAGTCCAGGGATGTCATTACAGTAAACAAGATCTTCCTCTTGGCTGAAATATGGAAGAAGAAACTCTTCTCTTTCCGATAAGATATTTTAACTTCTGGTTTGAGAAAATTTCTTTCATTGAGCCTTGACGTTGAAAGCTCAGATGCTTGCTTGGACAGATTTAGGTCTCGTATCAGGTCATTGAGTTCTTCTTGGCTGAATGGTTGAGGTGTTGAAGAACTTCCTTCATAATCGCTTCCATTTTTTTCACCTGCCAAAAACTCCAGATCTTGCCCCTCGTCGGAGTATGATGGTGAAAGCTCTAATAATCCAGTAAACACTGGTATAGGAACTTCACTGCTACGTGGAATTGGTCTCCTTGCAGATTCAAGATCAGGATAATCCCACTTAGATTTCTTGTGGCGATTGAAGCCTTTAACATTCACAATACAAAGATAACAATCACCAAAATGGTCTTTCGGCTCTCGCCATACAATTGGTACACCGAAACTTAGACTTTTCTTCTCACCATTTGTCCACTGCCGTAGGCTCTCCACACAGTTTTTGCAGACCTTATGGGGTGAACCCAAGACATGTCTTGGTCTCCCATCTTCACACCGAAATAAGCCAAATATGCCTGCTGTACAAAGTCAGTTATATTTCTTCTTTGCTTTTCAATCATGTATTGTCCAGAGATGTAACAGAATACATTCTGATTATTTTTGCAGCATCTTCATGATGAACTCATGATGTCTTTAGAAAGCAAAGATAAAATAGAAAAAAAACCAAGTTATAACTTGGTATAGTTTAATTAAACAACAGACACCAAACCTATTGCATTTGTTTTACACAAAGGGTACAATCATATTTTCAAGGGTGTCCAATATCTCAGAAACTAGAGCCAACTCAGCAAAAGCAGTGGCAATTTTGAAATCAGCACCCATGAATTGCTATAAATTCATTCAAACATTCTTGGCAATTCACAAAAAAAATTTTTTTGTTAGGCTGTTTAATTTATAGGTTAGGTCAGCCACATTCTCGAACTTAATCGACAACGATTATTGTCCTTTTGATGATATTCGTTTTTTAGATACTTATTAAAACACACGTACATAGCTGTTACACAGAAAAAATAAAATAAATAAACTTATTAGTCCGCGGAAAAAACATCATGCCATCAACTGTCCACAGGAATATTACTCAACTGTCCACGGGAATATTACTCCTCTACTGTCCACGGGAATATTACTCAACTGTCCACGGGAATATTACTCAACTGTCCACGGGAATATTACTCAACTGTCCACGGGAATATTACTCAACTGCCCACGGGAATATTACTCAACTATCCACAGGAATATTACTCAACTGTCCACGGGAATATTACTCAACTGTCCACGGGAATATTACTCAACTGTCCATGGGAATATTACTCAACTGTCCAGGGGAATATTACTCAACTGTCCACGGGAATATTACTCAACTGTCCACGGGAATATTACTCAACTGTCCACGGGAATATTACTCAACTGTCCACGGGAATATTACTCTACTGTCCATGGGAATATTACTCTACTGTCCAGGGGAATATTACTCAACTGTCCACGGGAATATTACTCAACTGTCCACGAGAATATTACTCAAACTCGGTAGTCAAGTGGAAATGTATCAACAAGTTAACAAATAAAGCATTACTGGAAGAGGGAACACCGCCAATTTTCCATTTAATAATTTATTGCACCTTTTTTAAAAAAAATTAAAAAAAAAAAAAAAAAAAAACTACTAGTAAACAAAGGCCCGGTACCCGGACCGGCTAGTTGGCGAGCTATTGGAGTTGAAAATGGTGATTTATATTTGAGCGCGTAAACAATCAGTCTTTAAACCAAAATAACATATCTATGTACTCGAAGTGGCCCCAAAGGACATGAACAGATTATTGTAGCTAAAATACATTTAAGTATAGGGACTATTAATTTACTAATATAAATGGACGATAGTCATTTACCAATATAAATGGACGACGGTCATTTACCAATATAAATGGACGACGGTCATTTACCAATATAAATGGACGACGGTCATTTACCAATATAAATGGACGACGGTCATTTACCAATATAAATGGACGACGGTCATTTACCAATATAAATGGACGACGGTCATTTACCAATATGAAACAACGAGAATCATTTAACCAAAATGAATGGATGATTAAACCGAAATAAATGTCTGATAGTTATTTAGGAACAGTTACCATTTGGGAGACATTAAAGACCCGGTACATTTACCAATATAAATGGACGACGGTCATTTACCAATATAAATGACGCACGGTCATTTGACCAATATAAATGGACGACGGTCATTTACCAATATAAATGGACGATAATTTGACTAAGTACTGCTGTATTCAGTGGATCATGATGCACGTAATTTGACTAAGTACTGCATGCTGTATTCTGTATTCAGTGGATCATGATGCACGTAATTTGACTAAGTACTGCTGTATTCAGTGGATCATGATGTACGTAATTTGACTAAGTACTGCTGTATTCAGTGGATCATGATGCACGTAATTTGACTAAGTACTGCTGTATTCAGCGGAACACATCATTTATCATCTAAGTATTGCTCTAATTGTTTTCTAGTCTACTCACTTACAATAGGACTCCGTCGTCTCTCGAGACCACACAATGATACTTCCATCATAAGCTGCTGATGCAATCAGGTTGGGCTCAAGTGTACACAGAGCAAGACAATCATCATTGTGTTTCATAGCCCAAGACTGACAACACAGAGTTGATTATATTTAATTAGACCAAGACTGACAATACAGAGTTGATTATATTTAATTAGACCAAGACTGACAATACAGAGTTGATTATATTTAATTAGACCAAGACTGACAATGCAGAGTTGATTATATTTAATTGGACCAAGACTGACAATACAGAGTTGATTATGTTTAATTAGACCAAGACTGACAATACAGAGTTGATTATATTTAATTAGACCAAGACATAGTTATTGAGCTTTACCGATTTAACTGTTTGTATATATTAAGTAATACATTACTACAAACTAATCACAATAAATAGTGACAGTTAAAATATTTCCACTGGCTGCTCACCTTTTTGATTGCTTCCTCGCCTTTAAAGTCACTAAAGACATTAATGTATTTACTCCAGCCTGTGACGTAGATCTGATTCTTGGCCATCACGATACTGGTCACCTTTGGACAGTTGCTCATATCCAGTACTCTGAAATGTATTAGAATTATTGAAGACATTCCTTCCAGTACTCTGAAATGTATTAGAATTATTGAAGACACAACTTCCGGTACTCTGAAATGTGTTAGAATTATTGAAGACATACCTTCCAGTATTCTGAAATGTATTAGAAGACACACCTTCCTACCACTCATTTGCAGCAACTCAGTAAAACTTACCATAAACAGATAAATTCCTGAATACAGCCCCAACATTTACCTCCACACAATACAAACATTTGCCTGAACACAACACCAACATTTACCTGAACACAATACCAACATTTACCTCAACACAACACCAACACAAAAATTCCAAATTTTTATGACTCCCTCTGCAGCTGTACAAAGTCTTTTCTTATTTTCTGTCAAAGTTACACATTCAATTTCCACTGGAACAACTCTACCCTAAAAAAAAATAAAGTTTACATATCTCTATTTATCTTATTAATCTAGTTACTTATAAGTAAATGATTAAGTGAATTATTTTGTAACATTAAAAAGTAGTATTTTGTCAACGTCTTGATTTTAAACGAAATGAAACACTGGGTCAAACCTGGGCCTTTTTACTGTGGGCCATTGCAAATTGCATGACCCTAGTGCCAGTGATGATATCCCAGACTCGCACCATTGAACCTTGACACACGCTTATCTGTAATCATATCATGAGAAGATTTTGTCTCAATTTATTGACACACGCATATCTGTAATCATATCATGAGAACATTTTGTCTCAATTTATTGACACACGCATATCTGTAATCATATCATGAGAACATTTTGTCTCAATTTATTGACACACACTTATCTGTAATCATATCATGAGAACATTTTGTCTCGATTTATTGACATACACTTATCTGTAATCATATCATGAGAACATTTGGTCTCAATTTATTGACACACGTATCTGTAATCATATCATGAGAACATTTTGTCTCAATTTATTGACATAATTGTCTATAATCTTATCTAGAGAACAATGTGCCTAGATGGGCACCCACGTTTAGTTATGACATTTTATGTAAATGTGTGTATGACATAATAGCAATTTATATAAAATTATTTATGTGTATGGTATAATGATATTTTCTATAAATGTGTGTATGGTATAATGATATTTTCTATAAATTTGTGTATGGTATAATGATATTTTCTATAAATTTGTGTATGGTGTCACATTCTGTGAGATTGGGATGAAATCAAGTCCAAGCTTTGCCCTGCGTCATCGACTCATGGAGGGGGGGGGGTAACAAAAGAGGATAGTCTAAAGGCTTTGTCTTCCCAGGTGTTCGAACTGTGGTCAGTGTCTGGCGCCATGAGATTAACCCTCTTAACACGGACGTCACCTTGGAAAGTCTATAGGGGAGGAAATCTATGTCCTTGTTATATTCAAGCGAGAGAGGGGTGGCCACTCTGTATGTCCCTTTATCGCCCCACGCGTGAAGGCGCAACAGATCACGCGTGATGGGTGTGATATACACGGTCGCTGCGATTGGTCAGTGAAGCGGAAGTCTCGACACGCATTAGCGGCGAGATCGGATGTGCGTGGCAAAACTTCCGGTCAGTTGGAGTCGGCGTTAGTCAGTCGGAGACAGGCACTCAGAGAGGAGAATCGACTCGAGTGAGCCCGGGGCTGCGGTAAACCAGTCTGAGCTGGCTTCGACCGGCTCAGTTCTGAGTTTTTTTTTCGAACTACCCACCCCAGGTAAGGGCCATTCGGTTTAGTACTTGATTTATATTTATGTGGAGGAGCCGATAAAGCTACAACCCTTTTTAGGGCACAATGATGTTCTTTTTTATTGTAAATTTATTTAATGTAAATAAATATTCGTTGTATTTATACACGTAGCTTGTGCTAAATTCTTGTTGTGTTGTGTGCGTCCTATGGAACCAAGTGGCTGGGGAAAATACAAATACTAGCCAGAACTCAGTAGGTGATCATGCTCTTAGACAACGACCGCATGGACCCCGCAGAGGGCTCATGACATATAGTATAATGATATTTTCTATAAATGTGTGTATGGTATAATGATATTTTCTATAAATGTGTTTATGGTATAATGACAATTTATATAATACTATTTATGTGTATGGTATATTGAATTATTTTCTTTTTACTTTTCAATGGAATCGTATATAAACTTATTTTTAAAAAAGATATATTATTCATACTAAACAAATGTTTACATTTTATAAATTATTTGCTACTTGAGGTTTTTTTACTAGTTCTAATGAAAAATTATAGATGGTATATAATTCTGGCAGGCCTACAGTATGAACAGCTCAAGGGCAACAGAATGGGAAACCTGGGTACTCTTCATAGGCCCCGTGCTGACATCACAGTTGATAGGTGTGGGAGATATCAGGGACCCCGTGCTGACATCGCAGTAGATGGGTGTGGGAGATGTCAGGGACCCCGTGCTGACATCGCAGTAGATGGGTGTGGGAGATCCAGGGACTACAGTATGACACGCAGTTGAGGTGTGGGAGAGTATGAGGGACAGTGCTCATCGCAGTAGATGGGTGTGGGAGATGTCAGGGACCCCGTGCTGACATCGCAGTAGATGGGTGTGGGAGATGTCAGGGACCCCGTGCTGACATCGCAGTAGATGGGTGTGGGAGATGTCAGGGACCCCGTGCTGACATCGCAGTAGATGGGTGTGGGAGATGTCAGGGACCCCGTGCTGACATCACAGTTGATGTGTGTGGGAGATATCAGGGGCCCCGTGCTGACATCGCAGTAGATGGGTGTGGGAGATGTCAAAGGCCCCAGAATTGTGTCGGTATCTTGAAAACTTTCAAGACAGAGCAGTGATTCTCAAACTGTACACTATCACCCCACCGGGGGCCTTGAAACTATTCCCTGGGGCGATGGAAGATTTGTTTTCATTTAGGTGCGAATGGTGGTTGGGGGCATTCAGCTGAAACAAATACTGATCAACACAAGCCGGCTTTAAATATTGTCAAACGTATTCCTCAGGCTACACAATGCAAAATTGAATGGCTCAAAATGTTGAACCATCTTTAAGTGATTATTTAAAAAATAAATTAATACTCTGTATGGCTTGACCATTCAACGTTTCCAGGAAATGAAAACTTTCGTTTAGCATATGTGAGACTTATAAAAGTAGAAAAATTAATCCAGAACAACTCTTGGCTAAACATTTAGACACTGTTACCAACGGGCAATCAATATTCCAGTTTTTCACACAAAAAGAAATATCATTTTAAAATATTCTGTCAGTTGCTGCTTATACCGCACCAGCCATGCTAGGACGTCACAAAATTTGTGATCATACACGTCAGATGTATTTAGTGTGGACTGGCAACATTTGCTTGCTAAACGTCTCAATTAGCGCCTGAACACAACTCAGTGAGCGCATGAACATGAATCAGTGAGCGCCTGAACATAACTCAGTAAACACCTGAACACAAGGTAGTTTCGACAACTTGGCTGTGTAAATATACATTATTTTAACAAAACATAAACGTAATGTGGGAAATAAGGAATTCGGTTTCATAATGTCTTAAAGGAAGAGAATGTAGATGTGAGCACTTATTGTCAGTATCTGGAGGTTCTTCATTCAAACTTAAACAAAATATGGATTCCGGATCTCTTATCAGATGTAGAATCAAAAGAATCTAATGCTTGTTAGAGGAATTAGTTTTCCCGTACTTTCCTAGACACCTTTCTATTGATTGAATCATCAACTAATGTTGAAATAAATATTACATTTCAATTCGATTATCAACATTTCTGGTTACAGAAACAGATACCTGTTCTATACTCTATAATCGAGATTATGGGCTACAGTAAAAAACATAACCTAACAGACTTTCTATCAACATATTTAGTTAAACGTTGATCTGTCATCAATCTATTATTAATTAAGAGAAACCGATAGCAGGTAGCTGAACTACATCATTGTGAAATAGAGGTGGACACTTCCAGAATAATGTCACCACATCATTGTGAAATAGAGGTGGACACTTCCAGAATAATGTCACCATATCATTGTGAAAATAGACAATGGGACACTTCAGAATAATGTCACTACATCATTAAGGAAATAGAGGTGGACACTTTCAGAAAAAATGTCACTATATCATTGTGAAATAGAGGTGGACACTTCCAGAATAATATCACTATATTGTGAAATAGAGGTGGACACTTCCAGGATAATGTCACTCATTGTGAAAAAGAGGTGGACACGTCCAGAATAATGTCACTATATCATTGTGAAATAGAGTGGACACTTCCAGAATAATGTCACTACATCATTGTGAAATAGAGGTGGACACTTCCAGAATAATGTCACTACATCATTGTGAAATAGAGGTGGACACTTCCAGAATAATGTCACTACATCATTGTGAAATAGAGGTGGACACTTCCAGAATAATGTCACTACATCATTGTGAAATAGAGGTGGACACTTCCAGAATAATGTCACTACATCATTGTGAAATAGAGGTGGACACTTCCAGAATAATGTCACTACATCATTGTGAAATAGAGGTGGACACTTCCAGAATAATGTCACTATATCATTGTGAAATAGAGGTGGACACTTCCAGAATAATGTCACTACATCATTGTGAAATAGAGGTGGACACTTCCAGAATAATGTCACCATATGATTGTGAATAGAGGGTGGATTAGATATGTAATATTGTGGGTGGACACTTCCAGAATAATGAGGTGGTTCATAATGTATATCATTGTGAAATAGAGGTGGTTCGATATCTTATATTGAATGGTTGATATGTATTTGTGACTACAGGTGGATTCAGATGTACAATAGAGGTGTATATGTACACTTCCAATGAGGATTAGATGTCACTACTATTGTGAAATAGAGGTGGACACTTCATATTGTAAATAGAGGTGGACTCAGAATAATGACTAATCATTGTGAAATAGAGGTGGACACTTCCAGAATAATGTCACTACATCATTGTGAAATAGAGGTGGACACTTCCAGAATAATGTCACTATATCATTGTGAAATAGAGGTGGATACTTCCAGAATAATGTCACTACATCATTGTGAAATAGGGGAGGTGGACACTTCCAGAATAATGTCACTACATCATTGTGAAATAGGGGAGGTGGACACTTCCAGAATAATGTCACTACATCATTGTGAAATAGAGGTGGATACTTCCAGAATAATGTACACTGGGGGGGTAATAATCATTGTGAAATAGAGGTGGACACTTCCAGAATAATGTCACTACATCATTGTGAAATAGAGGTGGACACTTCCAGAACACTAATATTGTGAATAGAGGTGGACACTTAGAATAATGTCACAATCATTGTGAAATAGAGGTGACACTTCAGAATAATGTCACCACATCATTGTGAAATAGAGGTGGACACTTCCAGAATAATGCTACTAGATCATTGTGAAATAGAGGTGGACACTTCCGGAATAATGTCACTACATCATTGTGAAATAGAGGTGGACACTTCCCCAGAATAATGTCACTACATCATTGTGAAATAGAGGTGGACACTTCCAGAATAATGTCACTACATCATTGTGAAATAGAGGTGGACACTTCCAGAATAATGTCACCACATCATTGTGAAATAGAGGTGGACACTTCCAGAATAATGTCACCACATCATTGTGAAATAGAGGTGGACATTTCCAGAATAATGTCACTACATCATTGTGAAATAGAGGTGGACACTTCCAGAATAATGTCACTACATCATTGTGAAATAGAGGTGGACACTTCCAGAATAATGTCACTACATCATTGTGAAATAGAGGTGGACACTTCCGGAATAATGTCCCTACATCATTGTGAAATAGAGGTGGACACTTCATGAATAATGCCACTAGATCATTGTGAAATAGAGGTGGACACTTCCAGAATAATGTCACTACATCATTGTGAAATAGAGGTGGACACTTCCAGAATAATGTCACCACATCATTGTGAAATAGAGGTGGACACTTCCAGAATAATGTCACCACATCATTGTGAAATAGAGGTGGACACTTCCAGAATAATGTCACTATATCATTGTAAAATAGAGGTGGACACTTCCAGAATAATGTCACCACATCATTGTGAAATAGAGGTGGACACTTCCAGAATAATGTCACCACATCATTGTGAAATAGAGGTGGACACTTCCAGAATAATGTCACTACATCATTGTGAAATAGAGGTGGACACTTCCAGAATAATGTCACTACATCATTGTGAAATAGAGGTGGACACTTCCAGAGTTATATCACTACATCATTTCATCATTATCCTCGGAATAATTTGTCATATATGAAAAATGAACATCATAAAAAATGTAATTTTATAAATTATTTTATGGTGTTTTCATATTATCATATTACTTTGTATGTCTGTTTTGACATATTAAATCATTACGTTTTCTTTTTTACTACAAAATTTGCCATTTATTAAAAGTTTTATGTATTGGTCACTCAAGAAATCTGTAACTAGAATTTCTCTATTCGGTTTGTTTATTAGATGTAGCCTTGAAGGTTCGTCTTAAGTGGGTGTGCCGAGGGTGGGGGGAGAGCGGTAAGCTAATTTATTTTGAAAAGGGGGCGGTGAAAGGCGGAAAAAGTTTGACAATCACTGATACAGAGTGAAATGGAGGCTCACTTTTTATTTTACAAAGGGCCCTCAAATGCGTACAAGTTATTTGACTAATTGACTATTTTACTAATTGACTATTTGACTAATTGACTATTACACTGGTGACTCAGGTTCGTGTGCACTTACCACTTGTTCAAAAACAGGACAGTACAGTGCGCCAACCAATTTGTGATCATGTGACCTGACTTCAACACTGAGTCCCTCTAGTGTGTGACGTTTCAATAAACAGAGACTACAACATAAATAAACTGTTGAACATATGTTAATTAATTTACTTCTTTTACACACACGCACAAATAAAAAAAATGTTAGCCAGACTTAAGGTAATAATTAATGTTTATTGCAATGTTAGCTAGTGTTAACAAATTTTATGTGACGGTTTTTATGGCCCCTTCTTTCATCTCCACTATAGCCGACTGTGCAGGTCGACAGTCGAGCGCTTTACCGCACGACCATCCGTCCCCTCAACATTAAATGTAAAAGTCCTCCATTTATTAACTATTAGATATTTGCTGTCTTTTGTGTGGTGTAACTTGTAACAACGTCATATGTGGTAAAGTATCTATATTTACTTTCCTTCCCCAAACTATTGTTTTCGGGTATTTTAGATTAAGAAACGATCAGGTCCTGATTGTTCTATCTATTGTATGAACTCTGTCTCCACAAACGGCTAGATTGCTAGTAGAATAAAATAAATTGTTGATACTTTGAAAGATAAAGACTCCGCCCCCCCCCCAAACATGAAAAAATAGCGAAACAAATTATAATTGCGTCCTTTCAGACTTTGTCGTAACTAGCGTTAGTGACGTAACTAGCATTTGTGTCGTAAATAGCGTTAGTGGCATAACTAGAGTTACAGGCACACTATTATTTACTTACCCGTAGGATCCTAACAGGCACATTTTTCTGTGACTGTTCAGATAAACTGAGTAAATAAAATGATTTCCCATCCTGACGGCTTGGCCAGGTACACGCTGCAATTGACAGGCAATTCAGTTTCATCTTTATTGTAAGTTAGGTTCAATATATTGACCGTCCTTTGATAACCAAAATATGTTATATCTTTATAATTGTTCAATGTCAGGTATAATTTATACTGATCATGATACAGACGTGTGATGACAGGTATAATTATACTCACCATGATACACACGTGTGATGACAGGTATAATTATACTCACCATGATACACACGTGTGATGACAGGTATAATGTATACTCACCATGATACAGGCCTGTGATGACAGGTTAAATATCATGATCGACTTGGACAAGTCAACACTGATACAGTAATTTTCTATTTCGTTGATTTTAATATGTGACACTGGTCTGATGTGTCCTGTTGAGACAGAATGTCAAACGATAGATCTTTGTGTTAAAGGTCACACGAGAGATCTTTGTGTTAAATGTCACACGAGAGATCTTTGTGTTAAATGTCACACGAGAGATCTTTGTGTTAAATGTCACACGAGAGATCTTTGTGTTAAATGTCACACGAGAGATCTTTGTGTTAAATGTCACACGATATATAAGTGAGGCTCGGGCCATGACCAGTGGCCTCCTGCATGGTAAATAATTGTTTTAATAGGAGTCTCAAACTGTTAGAGACTATGTACGTATTTATATACTATGTATGTATGTATATACTATGTAAGTATTTATATACTGTGTATGTATTTATATAATATGTAAGTATTTATATATTATATGTACGTATTTATATACTAAGTAAGTATTTATATAACATGTTTGTATTTATATACTTTGTAAGTATTTATGTGTATATATATATAAATATTGTATGTAAGTATTTATATACAATGTAAGTATTTATATAATATGTATGTATTTATATACTATGCAAGTATTTATATATATTATATGTAATTATTTATATACTATGTATTTATTTATATACTATGTATTTATTTATAATCCGTGTATATATTTATATTTTATGTATAAATTTATGTATTTAAAACTATGTAAGTATTTATATATACTATATATACGTATTTATATACCATGTATTTATTTATATACTATATATGCATACAAAATGAATGAGTCTTACCCTCCATCATAGCCACAACTTTCTGTGGCATGTAAGGATTATATAGCCAGATATTGCAGTCGATTCCAGCAGCCGCTAGAATGTTGAGTTCATAACTTGGAAATAAAAGAACACAGTATAGTGTACTTCAAAACATGATTTTAGGTGTAGTGCAGGGCTATTATCGTAAGCCCCCCGATCATCTCCTCTATCTGGGCCCCTCTGGTCATAAATAGTTAATTAATAGCAGCTCATTGTACCTGATAGGCCGATAGCTGCTGCCTTGTTAAGTGAGTCTATCTATCTAAACTTGATATCTAAACCATCTACCTATCTAATCTACCAACTTACCTACCTACCTGCCTGCTTACCTGCTTACATAACCTATCTAGTTATCTTTATATATATATCGGTATATCTCTATTTATACAATTTATGTGCATCAACTGCTAATTGAAAAAATTAGTATACCTAAAGTCAAAGCACAAAAAACCTCTCAAAACATGGAAATAACATGGCTTCTTTTTGGAAGGTTCAACATGACTCATATAGAGAGCTGTGTTGTCATCTTTACAGCAAGAGGCAAAAGAATTCGCCTGGGGGATGTACTTAACCTGAAAATAAGAAATATTTGGAGCATAATTTGCTGCTAAAGTTGAATGACAATCGAAATAAATTATTATTAAAACTAAATCCATTGGCTAGATATGTTGTGATTGTATCCAATAGTTATTCTAATGCACCGAGCTATCTCTGTATGTGTTTAACCTCTCGCTTCTTATTTTTTTGCATTGTAGAAAATTTAACAATGATTTGTTTTCATTATTTTGGTTTTCTTTAAATGTTATCAATTTCTTGGCGGATTGTTTTATTTATTTCATAGCTACATTGTAGATTGCTGGTATTAATATGTTTTACTATTTCAATAGATCAACATATCATATCTCATCTCTTCCTGTTTATCTTATTTAGGCGTGGCTCGGATTGTCAGAAATACAAATATGATAGCAATGCGGGCCCAGAATGGTGGACATATTAGAATTGTGGACATATTAGAATTGTGGACATTTCAGAATTGTGGACATTTCAGAATTGTGGACATTTCAGAATGGTGGACATATTAGAATGGTGGACATATTAGAGTTGTGGACATTTCAGAATGGTGGACATATTAGAATTGTGGACATTTCAGAATGGTGGACATATTAGAGTTGTGGACATTTCAGAATTGTGGACATTTCAGAATTTTGGACATTTCAGAATGGTGGACATATTAGAATGGTGGACATTTCGAATTGTAGACATTACAGAATGGTGGACATTTCAGAATTGTGGACATTTCGAATTGTGGACATTTCATAATGGTGGACATATTAGAATTATGGACATTTCAAAATGGTGGACATTTCAGAATTGTGGACATTTCAGAATGGTGGACATATTAGAATGATGGACATATTAGAGTTGTGGACATTTCAGAATTGTGGACATTTCAGAATGGTGGACATATTAGAATGGTAGACATATTAGAATGGTGGACATATTAGAATTGTGGACATTTCAGAATTGTGGACATTTCAGAATGGTGGACATATTAGAATGGTAGACATATTAGAATGGTGGACATATTAGAAGTGTGGACATTTTAAACGTAATCTTGTGATAGCCATTTTTGTATCAACGTTTAAAAATTTTAAAATGGGTTTTCTTAAAATTATGAGATTGTTAATGTAAAACAATATCTAATGTGGAGCTTTCAGACCGGTCAGCCAAAGAGCGGACATGCCTGTTTAAAGATATAAAAATATGACACACAATGTGATTTCTACAAAGTGAGGAGATGAATGTGCCGACATAATTAATAACCAGAGAAATATTACACTTACCAAACAGTTATCTGTTAATGTCCAAATATATTAAAATGTCTTTAAAATGTCCGGTGTCAGGTATGTATTTATTGTACCTGTCATGTCTAGCAATGATAGTTTCTATTTATATCAATCTTGATGAGTACTAACTATTCTTAAACTCAACCAGTCCTACCTCTTTGACCCAGTCTTTATGTATGTGAGGGAATATTCGAAATGTCACGCCGTCATATTGACCTTTTTGTAGATCGGAGTAGGTCAGATCTGAACAACCTGTAGATTGATCAAATATCGGTGTTTGAATTATTTGTGATCTTTGTGTTTGAATTGTTGTGAACTTTGTGTTTGAATTATTTGTGGTCTTTGTGTTTCAATTGTTGTGATCTTTGTGTTTGAATTATGCAGAAATATTATCATGGACTTACTACAACAGGCAGATAAAGTATTAGAAGTATATTAGATTATTATCACGCTGGACTTTTCTTACAATGTTCATAAGTATATTATTACTAACTCACCACTCGTCAACACAACATACTGACATATGACAACACAACATACTGACATATCATGACAACACAACATACAGACATATAATGACAACACAACATACAGACATATAATGACAACACAACATACAGACATATCATGACGACACAACATACTGACATATGACAACACAACATACAGACATATCATGAAATCATAACATACATCACCTTCTTTAACAGGGATACCAAACATAGGTAACCGTTGTGACAGGTCAAATTCAATCATTCTAACAGTTCCAGAGGTGTCTCCCCAAAGTAAGACAGCGATTTGTTCTTGTGCCATCCCGGCCCAGTAGGACAAACATGTCGGAGAATGCGAGAGTTTCTTCAACCAATATCTACAAGAAAACACGATCTATACTTTACACAATCTATACTTTACACGATCTATACTTTACACGATCTATACTTTACACGATCTATACTTTACACGATCTATACTTTACACGATCTATACTTTACATTTCAGTTGAGATGTGGACGTGACGTCCATTCAACCATTTCTAAGCCTCCCGGTGCCTACATTTTATTTTTTATTTCAGCTTTAGTTCAAGTGAACTATTATTTTAAACATTTTCTTAAAACATATCTTTAAATAGGATTTATACCTGGCTTAATGACACCTTTGGCCTATTCAGACAATTTATGGTGCAATAATGTGATCAATATGTTTGGTGCAATACTGTGACCAATATGTTTGGTGCAATACTGTGACCAGTATGTTTGGTGCAATACTGTGACCAATATGTTTGGTGCAATACTGTGACCAATATGTTTGGTGCAATACTGTGACCAGTATGTTTGGTGCAATACTGTGACCAATATGTTTGGTGCAATACTGTGACCAATATGTTTGGTACAATACTGTGTGACCAATTTGTTTGGTGCAATACTGTAACCAATATGTTTGGTACAATATTGTGACCAATATGTTTGGTACAATACTGTGTGACCAATTTGTTTGGTGCAATACTGTAACCAATATGTTTGGTACAATATTGTGACCAATATGTTTGGTACAATACTGTGACCAATATGTTTGGTACAATATTGTGACCAATATATTTGGTGTAATATTGTGACCAATATGTTTGGTACAATTCTGTGTGACTAGTATGTTTGGTGCAATACTGTGTGACTAGTATGTTTGGTGCAATACTGTGTGACTAGTATGTTTGGTGCTATACTGTGTGACTAGTATGTTTGGTGCAATACTGTGTGACTAGTATGTATGGTGCTATAATGTGTGACTAGTATGTTTGGTGCAATACTATGGCCAATATGTTTGGTACAATATTGTGACCAATATGTTTGGTACAATACTGTGTGACCAATTTGTTTGGTGCAATACTGTAACCAATATGTTTGGTACAATATTGTGACCAATATGTTTGGTACAATACTGTGACCAATATGTTTGGTACAATATTGTGACCAATATATTTGGTGTAATATTGTGACCAATATGTTTGGTACAATTCTGTGTGACTAGTATGTTTGGTGCAATACTGTGTGACTAGTATGTTTGGTGCAATACTGTGTGACTAGTATGTTTGGTGCTATACTGTGTGACTAGTATGTTTGGTGCAATACTGTGTGACTAGTATGTATGGTGCTATAATGTGTGACTAGTATGTTTGGTGCAATACTATGGCCAATATGTTTGGTGCAATACAATGGCCAATATTTTCCTAATGTTTTAAAACAAATACTGCATTTTCATGAATTTGATTCAATATATTTTGATAACTGTATATTTTGATCTATAAGTTTTGTTAATAATATATTTTGTTAATAATAAATTTTATTAATTATATATTTTGATTTATATTTTTTGATTTATAGATTTTGATTTATATATTCCTTTAAAAATTATCATAACCCATATCCCCTTTCCCCTGCTAATTAAGCCAGAAGCCATGTTTGGTTGTTAATATTTTAAATAATATAACTATGTGGCTGACACGATTTGGTGTTTATGGTTGTGTACATATATCTTTGTCTAGGACGTGTTTGGTTGTTAAAACAAGTATAATCTTACTTTCTTGACCAGCCTGCTCTAGTGTAGTCGTAAAAGATCAAGTCCCTCGCCGTAGTGGCCACACATATGAAGCCATTGTGATACAGACAAACCATATCAATATACCAACCACTGTCTGTTGTGTTTCTAGGGACCAGGTTATTGTAGCTGATGGGTTTCATTTTCATTGACCAGACGGACATCAGTCCCTCTCGACTTAGTATCATATACTTGCCTACAGACAATAACACATTATCATAGACTTGCCTGCAGACAATAAAACATTATCATAGACTTGCCTACAGACAATAACACATTATCATAGACTTGCCTACAGACAATAACACATTATCACAGACTTGCCTACAGACAATAACACATTATCACAGACTTGCCTACAGACAATAACACATTATCATAGACTTGCCTACAGACAAAAACACATTATCTAAACATTGGGCCGTCATGTACACATAGATGCTTACAAATATTACAAGATAATTAGAAGAACATTAAGGTGTCTATATAAATATTTGCGGTGTGGGTTCTGCGTTAAATCGAAAGTAAAGAATTAATACAACAGTATTCCAGTTAAAAATATAAAACATGGCGCTTCTAGCCCGGTCTCAATTCGATATTTCATTTTTTAAAAATATTCAGTATTAAATAGTTTCTGTGGTTTTTATTATGAAACGTAAAAGTCCCAAATATTTAAAAGTAGATATAACATAATATCATTCAAATTATTGTTGTTTTTATTACAAAAGGTAGCTTTTTTTAAATCGCCAAACGTAAACAAGAGTAATAATCGAAAAATCTCCGACGTATGTCCCGTATGAGAATAACGAAAGCGTTCGTTGTAAGTTGTAACTAATTTCGTAAATAAAGTTCTTTTTAAATGTCGATCTAATAGAAAAAAAAAAAAAGAAATTCTGCTAATTTCTACAAAGTTAATATCTCAGCTATTATAATATTTTAAAAAGTGTATTTTTAGAGCATTTAAATATTATATCTCTAGCTGTACCCTGCAAAGCCTTTGAATAGAGATATAATATTATTCAGCCACTGCCGAATCGAAGGGCCTGGGGCTTGGCCTCTTTGGGGGCCCATGCATTTTGACATTCGACACCATGACATGAGATTATGTAAAAAAAATTGGGGGCCACTTCAGGCTGGGGCCCGGGGGACCCGATATATATATTATTTAGCTCACATATTCGTATTAATGATGAGTTACTGGAATAGTCATTCAATAATTAAAAACATTTTATATAAAATATTCACCGAAACCAAAGTCCAATAGTCTAGTAATGGGGTCGACAGTTGGCATAAATGTGATCCTAATGATGGGATCTCTGTGATTGTGTTTGAGTTGTATGACATCTGGTCCAAATGGCATCTCATCTTTAGTGGCCAACATTGACATTCGTTTGTTGTGCTCCTGGGTATCAATAAAACAACAACAACAAATAGCAGCTGTCACTAGTGTAACATTTAGGCCTACGTTATTTTCAACATAACAGGCTCCATTAATATTACATTTAGATATGTTTCATCAAAACAACATATTGACATGTTTCATCAAAACAACATATTGACATGTTTCATCAAAACAACATATTAACATTGAGCTTTTTTGTGTCTGTTTTGAGTTTTGTTTACTTTCGTTATAACACAAATTTACTGGATTCATCATTTAAATATTCCATATTTTGCCTTGAAATTTATTTGCTGTACAATCATTTAAATAAATAAAATTCTTATAGACAATAAACCGGTTTCAATCTGTTTCTTGGAATTAAAAAAAATGCTTTTTAATTTTTTTTTAAATTCCTGAGGTGTAAAGGATCGCTTTATATTATGAGGTTTGTCGTTCCATAGATAATATAACAGAAATAATGTTTAGTTATGAAAAATCAATATTTTTATCATGAAAGCTCGTAAATCAAAGCAATTTTGAAATAAGCTTTTCTTTGTAAACACAATCAAGCAATATGTAGATAGGTGTGCACTGACCTCTATAGCAAAATTCATGAATTTATTCCATGCTAGTATATGCACTGACCTCTATAGCAAAGTTCATGAAGTCATTCCATGTTAGGGCTTCTTCATCACAAGGATCCATTTTCCTGAAGGTAGTCAAAATCTGGTTTAGACTGATACCTTTAGAGGTCAATGGCCTCAGTGCGGCCTTGAACTCTTCGATGTCAAGGCCTCCTAGTTCTTTCTTATACCTCATGAATTTCGCCTGTGAAAAAATTAAACTTTTCTAAATACATATTCAGATGTGTTATTTGTAGAGATGGAATCACTTTTTTTTAAAAGATTTGTTATTTCATTTCTAAAACTTCCGCCATAATTGGTGCAATGAAGACAACACACAAGTTACAGGAAACAAGCGTCATTGACTCACAGCCACATCCCCTTACATGTCACATACCTCCCCTTAACCCCTCA
>JAGDYQ010000027.1:4330548-4398048 GCA_021962125.1 Bulinus truncatus | reverse complement strand
CAAGCTTGGGCTCATAGCACAGTTTGTAAAAACACTGAATCATGATTGGGAAACATATAAGTAAATTCGTGCAAAGTTTCCAAAGTTAAGTGATGCAAAAGTCTCTGGCGGCTTATTTTTGATCCACAAGTGAAAAAGTTGTTAGCATCAACGGAAATCGAAGAGACAATGACTTCCGACGAATGAAGAGCTTGGGTTACATTTAAAACCGTTATTTCTAATTTTCTTGGAAATAGTAAAGCAGAAAGCTTCATCAGTATCATTGACAGCTAAGGAGCTCTTGGATGCAGAGTGTCTCTAAAAGTGCATTATTTAGATGCTCATTTGGATTTTTTCATACCAAATTGGGGAAATGTCAGTGACATGACAACAATGGAATTTACCTATACGCCTGCCATGACAATATTGAACTGAGTGCTAAGTTTGATGGATTATTCCTCTTGAAGAACATTTTTCAGTCATTCAGATGTAAGTTAGGCATTAAAAACCTGGAAAATTATGCCATCAACACATCAACACATTAAAACATCAACACATCAACTCATCAAAACATCAACACATCAAAACATCAACACATCAACACATCAAAACATCAAAACACCAAAACATCAACACATCAAAACATCAACACATCAACACATCAACACATCAAAACATCAAAACACCAAAACATCAACACATCAAAACATCAACACATCAAAACATCAAAACATCAACACATCAAAACATCAATACATCAAAACATCAACACATTAAAACATCAACACATCAAAACACCAAAACATCAAAACACCAAAACATCAACACATCAAAACATCAACACATCAAAACATCAACACATTAAAACATCAACACATCAAAACATCAACACATTAAAACATCAACACATCAACACATCAAAACATCAACACATCAAAACATCAACACATCAAAACATCAACACATAAAAACATCAACACATCAAAACAGCAACACATCAAAACATCAGCACATCAAAACATCAACACATCAAAACATCAACACATCAACACATAAAAACATCAAAACATCAACACATCAACACACCAAAACATCAACACATCAAAACATCAACACACCAAAACATCAACACACCAAAACATCAACAAATAAAAATATCAGCACATTAAAACATCAACACATCAACACATCAAAACATCAACACATCAAAACATCAACACATCAAAACATCAACACATCAAAACATCAACACATCAAAACATCAACACATCAAAACATCAACACATCAAAATATCAACACTTCAAAATATCAACACATCAAAACATCAACACATCAAAACATCAACACATCAAAACATCAACACATCAAAACATCAACACATCAAAACATCAACACATCAAAACATCAACACATCAAAACATCAACACTTCAAAATATCAACACATCAAAACATCAACACATCAAAACATCAACACATCAAAACATCAACACATCAAAACATCAACACATCAAAACATCAACACATCAACAACTCATGATCTGTCAGAAAATAGAAGTGATGAATTGGTTTTTTTGTCTTCTCATAATGAATTCTCATTGAGATAAGGCTTAAAGTGATATTAAATTATTCAAGATCATTTAAAAAAAAGCTAAACAGGACATTGAATTATTCTGGATGGGATGAGTTTGAATAATTGGATTTGCTTTTGAATGACTTTGAGTTTTATTATTTTTTTTTTTAGTTGACTGATTGTATTAATTTATTTGGATAATCAGACGACTGACTGTATAGATTTAGAGTTGACTGACTAGTTTAATATTTATATAATTTGAACAGTTTACTTCATTAGTTTTAGATGGTTTTAACATGCTGAGGGATCCCATTTTGTCACTCTTGTCAGCTCAAATCTAAAATATAATAATTAGTTATCTACTTTTCCTGCCTGCTGTCTTCTGTTTTTATTTATTAAATATCTAAAATTTGCAGTATCTGTTGCCTATAGGATGGTCCATCTTTCGTTGAAAAAATATTTAGGCAAGGATGCTGGTCAGATGGGAAGATGCCTGCCAGTGGGGAAGATGTTAATAATTAATTAATAACACCAATTTGTAAGTAAATCATTAATAACATCAATTTGTAAGTAAACCTTCATTAATAACATATATTCGTAAGTAAACCTTCATTAATAACATCAATTTGTAAGTAAACCTTCATTAATCACATCAGTTTGTAATTAAACCTTCATTATGTTTTTTTTTATCCTCGTGCATTCAAACAAGTCAACTATTGTTTGTTTAGGACTGTATCTCAAACAGTAAATTTAAAGCCATATAGACTGGTTATAAACCTGAATGAAACACAAGTGGATTGGATTTAAAACAAAAGAACTGAAGGGAAGACTTACTTTGAAACTGAATTAAAGACAAAATGATTGGCTGAAACAGATTACAAAAAAATCTAGATTCGTCATGGGCTAAATATGGCCCTCTACTAACAACCTTAAAACTTGAATGTTTTGTAACTGGTATATCATTACATTATCAGGAATTTGTACAATTGATATACAATGATAAACTGGTATGTGTGACACCTATTAACAAGATCCCTTACGTTGAAAGACCACAAACTGTGCATCACGCTTTGCTTTATAAAATACAAATAGACAGGCTCATATAAGTCATTAATAAGAAAATTTAAGTATATGTTCCTTCATTTATTTATGTCTAGGGCTGTTCCTATAAGGGCTGTATTCATATATTTATTTTATGAAATTGGTATTAAATCGGTATTAGATTGATCTGTATCCGATTAGTATTAGATTGATCTGTATTCGATTATTATTAGATTGATCGTATTCGATTAGTATTAGTTTGATCTGTATTCGATTAGTATTAGATTGATCTGTGTTCGATTAGTATTAGATTGATCTGTATTCGATTAGTATTAGATTGATCTGTATTCAATTAGTATTAGATTTGTATGAGATAAAGAAAAACGGTTGATACTTTTAAATTGCGACCTTCGATGCTGTTGAGTTATTTTGAAATAAAAACAAAATATAACACAGCTCAACACAAAAAATTTTTTTTCGAATTGCCAAGAATATTTGAATGAATTTATAGCAATTCATCGGTGCTGATTTCAAAACTGCCACTGCTTTTGCTGAATTGGCTCTAGTTTCTGAGATATTGGACAGTCTTGAAAATATGTGTAAAACAAATGCAATACGTTTGGTGTCTGTTGTTTTATTTAACTATACCAAGTTATAACTTGGTTTATTTTTTTCTCTTTTATAGCTGCTTCTAAAGACATCATGAGTTCATCATGAAGATGCTGCAAAAATAATCCGAATGTATTCTGTTACATCTGTGGAGAATACATGATTGAAAAGCAAAGAAGAAATATAACCCAGCTTTGTGTAGCGCAGGCATATTTGGCTTATTTCAGAAGGTGTGAAGTTGGAAGACCAAGACAAGTCTTTGGGTTCCCCATAAGGTCTGCAAGAAACTGCGTGGAGAGCCTACGGCAGTGGACAAATAGTGAGAAGAAAAGTCCTAAGTTTCGGTGTACAAATGATATGGCGAGAGCCCAAAGAGCCATTTTGCGTGCAGTTGTTATTTTGTGTACCTTGTGAATGTTAAAGGCTTCAATCGCCACAAGAAATCTAAGTGTGGGGTTATCCTGATCTTGAATCTGCAATGAGACCAATTCCACATAGCAGTGAAGTTCCTATACCAGTGTTTACTGGACTATTAGAGCTTTCACCATCAGACTCCGACGAGGGGCAAGATCTGGAATTTTTGGCAGGTGAAAACAGTGGAAGCGATTATGAAGGAAGTTCTTCAACACCTCAACCATTCAGCCAAGAAGAACTCACTAACCTAATACGAGACCTAAATCTGTCCAAGCAAGCATCTGAGCTTTTAGTGTCCAGGCTCAATGAAAGAAATTTTCTTAAACCAGAAGTTAAAATAACATTTTATCGGAAAAGAGAAGATTTTCTTCTTCAATAGTTAAGTTTACTGTAATGACATCCCTGGACTTCCGCTCCAAATGGAACTACAAGACTACCATTCCGAAGACTGGTGTCTTTTTATAGACAGTTCCATCACAAGCTTGAAATGTGTTCTGTTACACAATGGAAACCGATATGCGTCTCTTCCCATTGCTCACTCAACAACACTTAAAGAAGAGTATGAGAATATCAAAACAGTATTGCAGAAAGTCCGTTATTATGAGCATCAGTGGTCAATTTGTGTTGATCTAAAAATGGTAAACTTCTTGCTTGGGCAACAGTCAGGATACACAAAATACCCATGCTTCATGTGCCTTTGGGATAGCAGGGCAAAGCAAGATCATTGGACAAGAGTAACATGGCCTGCAAGGGAAACCATGACTGTAGACAAAAATAAGATCATTCTCCCACCGCTTTATATCAAATTAGGTTTAATGAAACAATTTGTTAAGGCTTTGGACAAATCTGGCAAATGCTTCAAGTATATTTGCAGATCATTCCCCGGATTGAGCATGGAGAAGCTGAAAGCTGGGATTTTTGACGGTCCTCAGATTCGGAAACACACCAACGATCGAAATCACCTTGAAGCTTCTTCATGAACAGTTTTGTTTCAGTTGTCATGAACTTCTTAGGTAATAACAGAGCATAGAATTACGAAGAACTGGTGCAAGATATACTATCTAACTTCAGAAACATTGGAGCAAATATGAGCATCAAGGTACATTACCTGCACAGTCATTTAGACAAATTTCGAGGTAACCTTGGGGACTTCAGTGAGGAACAAGGCGAGAGGTTCCATCAGGATATGATGGTAATGGAGGAGAGATATCAAGAGAAGATGGGACATACATATGATGGCTGACTACTGTTGGAGCCTCCAGCGCAATTGCACCAACGACACATACAAAAGGAAGTCGAGCAAATAGCGATTTGCTAATGCATTACTATAGACAATTAACATATTAATTAATTAATTAATTAGACATAATTAGTTTTTCAAATGAAAATGTTTTCTTCTATAACACTATTACACATATTTTTGAACAAATTTCTGCATGACTGTTAACAGTTTCACTACTTTTTGTTAGTATACTATTATACTTCATGCAATTCTTGACAAAATCCAAACACGGTGCATACATTATTTAATTAATTTTAATTATCTCGTAAAATAGAGCCAATCTAGCAAAATCACTTACATATTCTAAATCAGCATGGTTGACTTTGTATAAAATGATTCAAATATCACTGGCAACGAAATCACTGTTTACCAGTGTAATTTTATAGTCAAGCTCGTAACTAATTAGTGTTCTTTGGCGTAAACTGAGTAACCAGTGGTGAGAGTGAGGGTCTGTCTATAGTAACCATTTGACAACCTAGGTTATCAGTATTGACAGAGTATTAGGTCAGACTAGTCTGATTTATGAGTTAATAATGATTTTCATTACAGTAATAAAGGGAAATTATCAAGTAAAAGTGTGATGAACCCCACTAATAAATGGGCTATTTCCCTTGCATCAGTAATATATACATATCCCTGCTTCCCCTCCCATCCCTCCCCTCCATCCCAATGCTTTACCTTAACAGCATTGGGCAAAACCTTGTCACAAAACACCATTACCCACTGGGTGCCACTGGCATTGTCCGGCTGATAGTTACCTACTATTTTATAGATGTCACACCGGTGACATGAAAAACAATCTTGTCTTGACCTTTCAAAGATGAAGATGTCGCCGTTACTCACATTCACATGATTCCAACGGATATTTCATTTCAATATAAGTGATCGTAATTTCCAATTCGACTGGCGTTTGTAATCAACATCAGGGCCAGTCTTTACATTTTGCTATTTACATCAAGACACATATTACTTCTATAGACGATTATATGCTGTGTGTTTTAGAGTCGGCAAACAGGACAATCTGCTGTACATACAATGTACATACAATGAAAAAAATATTGTATAACTACAAACAGTGTAGAGGAATATGTGGTCGAGTGGTGTAGAATGCTTTACCATAAACCTGAGAGTCCTGGGTTCTATTCTCTGTAAGAACCGGAATATTTCCTGGTCCTGGTCCCTCAAGTTCATACACACATATTAAAATAGGTACCTTGAACTTAGTTGGGGAAGTAAATACGGCTCTGTATTGTAGGCCTTCTATCAACAAAATACCTTTATATACCGTGGTTACAGAATCCGTTGAATACTACAATTTATCTGCCCCAAGGTCCCAGACAGAGTGGCATTGTGAAATTGAACAAATTAGAAACGTGCACTTTCTCTTTTCCATTTCACCAGACTGAAGTACAGCAACACGTGTCCAGGTACAACTTGTTATGATTACCACAGGTACAACTAGTTATGATTACCACATAAAGACTTTAAGTGTTTTAATCACAGTAGGAGTGTGATACCCATGGATCAGGAAATACAAGTTTTATTTGTAGTGGATGGCAAAGCTTCTTGTAATGTAATGTATCATTGTATGATGATAGTTTAAGTCAGACCCGTAGCGTGCGGGGGGGCCCTCTGCTTATTTTTCTACTTAGTAAAATGTATTACCTGGCCCCCCCTTGCTATCGCCTGGCCCCTGCTGTAGAATGTCTGGCCCCTCCTGTAGAATGTTCACGCTAAGGGGCTGGTTTAAGTTAATATAACATAGTATTGTACCCCGGGTAAAAGTTAGGAGGACAAATTTACAAAAATTTAGAAAGTAACTATTTCAAGTATCATTAAGTCTTGTTAAATGTAAGAAAAGATTCATTGATTAAGATAGATTTGATACCAAAAAAATATAGAGTATCTGGACACATAAAAGTATAATCTATTAACAATAAAGTACAATTACTATAAAATAAAAGTTGTGCAAATATTGTGAAGAAAAGCTTCACTAACCTTTTTAAAGGTATTTGGTGTTCGATCTATTTGATGAAATGAAATTAAGATATTATGGAATCAGCAGTGAATCCTCTTCAGGTTTTGGAATATTTCTTAACCAGAATTTGGTCGTATTCCCAATATACAGACCGTTTTATACGTATGCATGCATCTTACTGTCAACAAGTTCAACAAGGACAAAGCTGAAGACTTGGTTGCACTGAGCTCTTTTTTAAAATTCTCTATACAAATTATTTGGACTTATGAGAGAACACGTATTTCATAGCTTGGCCAACTCTGCTTTCATTAATGAAAAAATTGAAAAAATAAATGTGATATAGGGGAGACACCATCTTGTCATACCTCTGTGTGTAAGTGTCAGTGGAATTTTTTGTGTAATGTAATGTGTAATGTTTAAGCAGGATATGAGTTTAGAAAACCGTCCTATCAATTCACGCGATACAAACCAAAAGTTCTTTCTTGTCATGTCCAGTTTATTTTCTTTGTAACTGGATTAGTTTGCTGGAGGTATGTGATGTCATTTTCTGTGCCTAATTTGTTTCTTTTTACTGAGACAGATTATCTAGAATCTAGTGTATTCAGCCTTATAGTATATAACATTAGTGAAATGAATTAGAGTAATAAGTTGTGCAGTTTGATATCAAGATATCCTGGATGTTTTGCAAACAAGTGGACTAGACAATAGTCAAGTGGACGAAATTGAAGTCTATGTAAAAAAATTCTGGTGGGCATGAAGTAAATATTTGGCTGGGGATGGCACCATTCATACATTCTTGTCATGTATTCATTCAATTCATTAATAATTAACAATAGTTTATTACATTTACTAACTTTAAATTAGTTTTTACTGTAATTTACAGTCTGTAAATATCTTTCATAACTTTTAGTTAATAATTGCTTAGATGTATTAATGATTTATTTCTCATGCACTGTAGATCACACAATTTTATTCTACTAATTCTTGTAGCAATCATAATGTATTGTAATCTACTAATTCTGGTAATAATCATAATGTATTGTAATCTACTAATTCTTGTAGCAATCATAATGTATTGTAATCTACTAATTATGGTAACAATCATATTGTATTGTAATCTACAAATTAACCCCACTAAAAACTACTTTACAACAACCATGTTTAACCCCACTAAGAACTACTTTACAACAACCATATTTAACCCCACTAAGAACTACTTTACAACAACCATATTTAACCCCACTAGGAACTACTGTACAACAACCATAAATAACCCCACTAAGAACTACTTTACAACAACCAATTTAACCCCACTAAGAACTACTGTACAACAACCATGTTTAATTAACTGCACTAAGAACTACTTTACAACAACCATATTTAACCCCAATAAGAACTACTGTACAACAATCATGTTTAAGCCCACTAAGAACTACTTTACAACAACCATATTTAACCCCACTAAGAACTACTTTACAACAACCATATTTAACCCCACTAAGAACTACTGTACAACAACCATGTTTAATTAACTGCACTAAGAACTACTACTGTACAACAACCATGTTTAACCCCACTAAGAACTACTGTACAACAACCATGTTTAACCCCACTAATAACTACTGTACAACAACCATGTTTAACCCCACTAATAACTACTGTACAACAACCATGTTTAACCCCACTAAGAACTACTGTACAACAACCATATTTAACCCCACTAAGAACTACTTTACAACAACCATATTTAACCCCACTAAGAACTACTTTACAACAACCATATTTAACCCCACTAAGAACTACTGTACAACAACCATGTTTAACCCCACTAAGAACTACTGTACAACAACCATGTTTAACCCATTAAGAACTACTGTACAACAACCATGTTTAAAAGAATTACCATTGTGAGTGACCATGACCCTCACTCCCACTAAGGACTATGCAGAGATGGGGTACTTGGTACTTGCTCAAGTAGCCTACATTAGTAGAGTACCTTTACCTTGTCTTTCTTGCAATACTAAAAAAGTATACTTACTTGCATGATTAGTATTTGGAACATCTCTGCCTATGTGACAACTGTACAACACCACTAGGGCCGTTCTACAATACAAATGCCCCAACCTGAATCCCAGTAAAACCAGAGTGCTTACTCCAAAGATAAACAATCAAAAGAATAATGCTGATACTGCCTATCTGGGTTAAGGGTCACATTATACAACACATCAACATAAAAACTACACAGAGGTATTACACTTAAACTTTACATAAACAAAAAGAATAAACATAAAAATTAAATATTAACATATACACTAGGCCACCACACATAAAAAGTAAAAGAGAAAACACATTTTTTTTAATAAGTTTCATGTTGTATTTCCTAGTAACAACTCTTCTCCATCACATAGTTACATTTAGCCTAACAACTGGAGTCTGTTATTTCAACAAACAAAAAAACACATAACTAATAACAACAACATCATCTAAAAGCCAATCGTAAGCAGAAAATATTAAAATGGTAAAAATATTGGACAATAAATTATTGGTGAGTTTAAATATTTACAGATTAGAAAATTCCTGTACCAATGTTTTTATTTGAACCCAGAGAACCAATTTACTAAGTTTATGATTTACCGAAAAGTTTATTAAAAAGTTATGAAACATCTCTAGTTCAATAATTATGGTCAGTTAAATGTTGATGCACAAATGATAGTAAAAAATGGTACTTAAGGATTTCAAACATAAATTAATATATTATTTTCTCACTGGTTTTTACTCCATTTTGTTTAATTACAAAATTAACTTTAATGTCTTAACTGTTAAATTAAGTAAACTGTTAAATTAAATAAGCAGCTTTTTTTCTATACTTTGTTATATCAAAGTTGAAAATATCTCATTTGTTCCTGTGACACTATAATGTACTTTATGAGATTTCTTGTTTTATGTGTTCAACATGCAGTACTTTTAATTAAAAAGATAAAACGCTAATAATTTCATTAGATTTAAAATTATAAATTCTTAGCTTTATCCATTTTATTTATAATAATTATTTCAGTTTTTTTACAATACTATATTCATGTGCGAAGGTTAGGTAAAATTACTTTCTTTTGCAATAATTTATGCAGGACTATATATATAATACTGTAAATTATTGTTTATTTTATTATTATTAAAAAGTAAAAACATCTTCAGGGCTGCTGTTCTCAATGTATTTATTATAATTTGGTATTAAACCAAATTATTCTTTTTTAAACTATAAACATTGCAGAACTATAAATATAATACTGTAAATTATTGTTTATTTTATTATTATTAAAAAGTAAAAACATCTTCAGGGCTGTTGTTCTCAATGTATTTATTATAATTTGGTATTAAACCAAATTATTTTTTTTTAAACTATAAACATTTTAGATAAATACATATCTACATTTGTTAAAAAAAAAAGGTTTTATCTTAAAAAAAAGCTTGTTAATGAATGAACCAAAGTTGTACACATTTTACAATTATTACTAAAAGAAATCTCTGTTTTTAACTGTAATACAATATTAAACTTTACATGGTGTATGAATTAATTTTAACTTGTTGATCAATTACACTGAACTTAAAATGATGACATTAAAAATAAATAAAAATCACATATTTACAAACATGAATATAAAATATATATATTTACATCAGATATTTATCACAGATTGTTCCAAAATAAATAATGAAAATAAACATTTTAAGAACTAACAATAACAAACTGTTTTTCTGAAATCTAATAATTATCTTTCCTTTTATTTAAAGTTAGCGATGAATATGAATGATACAATTACTTTTTTAGAATTAATTTACTGAAAAATAACAGGAATGTAGCAGTTTCTTAAAAAAAAATCAAGATGGTTGATAACTGTCATTACAATAAAAAATAAAGTAATAAAAATAACTAGTAATCACAATAAAATTACTTTTTAATACTCTAATCTAACTGAAATTTAAAAATCTACTTGTTGAACATTTTCATCAAAGGCTATGATCTAGTTACAACAGAAATATACAGGTAAGTGATACACTAACCATATAAGGCTAAATTAAATACTAAATGTAATATTGTGCTGGTTTTAACCCAATAGCACTAAAATGTACTTCTAAAATATATACAATTATTGCACACATTTCATACAACCATAACATTCTAGTTACAAATGACCATGTCATTTTAGTAATGTATCACATTGAAACAATTGACCATGTCATTTTAGTAACATCACATTCAAACCATGACCCTTCAATAATAATAAAAAAAACTTGTTCTATTTATAAGTTACTCATGATATATCTACATGTCCAAGTATTCATGCATTGAGGTAACAAAGAGTTAGTTCTATATGCTGTGTAGTAAATAAATGTCTGGCTATACATGTGAATTGTTTCAGTTTCATAAAAGAAAGTTTCATAGTTTTATGTAATAATATGTTTTTAAGGCTTAGGATTTTTAATTCTAAGTAGTTCTAAAATCTTGTTTATCATCATATAATATAATGAATTTAGTTTAACAAGTTTGAATGTTGAAAGTCTAACAAATTAAATTTATTAAATACAAAGTTCCAAACAAGACAAAGTATAACATGATAATTGAATAAATACTTACATATCTTTAAGATTTTTTGAGGCTTTATAAACAGTTTTGATCAACTAGTGAAATGATCTAGTAACACTTTAAAACAAAAGCTGAACTGATCTATAAACAATTTTCATCAACTACTGAACTGATTTATAAACATATTTTCAATCACCAGTAGTTTCAAACTATTTCACACCATTTTATTTTTTTGTTCACATGCTGCATAGAAATAAATGATGAATATCACTAGATATTAAAAGAAAAAAAAATGAGTCAATATGTGAAGACATTGATGAGTGCTGTGTCCAATGTGAACAATGTGTCTAATTCTATCTTCTTTTCATCGACATTGTTTCTGAGTCATAGTGACACAGCTCAGCCATCTGAAGTAGGCTTGATTCCAGTGAGTGAGCAAACATTTCAGATGATGTCTCTATACAGGAGTTAAATGCAGCTACGCTGAAGATAATATGATCAGGTTTTGGATTATAGCAACAGCCATAACCATCTGGCACAACAGCACCATAGCCCATCCAATAGTCTGACACAGTAGGTACCTGTAGATGACCAAAAGAAACATTTTAACATTAAATTTCTATGCAAAGTAACACTAGAAAAAAAATCAAAACTGATTTCTAAATGACTTGACATGACTAGTCCATTTCCTTTTGTTTATTATCAACTTGACTGACCTGACTTGTTGAGAGTCTAAATGTGTTCAGTTCCTTGTAAGATGGATCTTTGAAAAAATCTGGTGTAGGTATTCCCATTTCTTTAGCGGTTTCTCGCAGTCCTAGAAGGTGAAGGTCAATGCCATCACCCAGAATTGTCTAAAATAAAATAGAGAAAAAATTGTATTAATTTAAAGAGAAAATTTTTCAACAAAGTATTTGTATTTGAAATAGAACAAATGGGCAGATAGAAATTAAAAGTCAGCCTAGATTTAATAAACAAAATGTACACAATGAGACTTACATCTAGCATGTAGTCTTGTTGCCACTGGATTGCTTCTGATAGCAAATGCAATTTATCTTCTTCCTAATATACAAATAATAAATTTTAAGATAAGTTAAAATGTTAGGGGCTAATTTAGTAGACAACATATGACATTCATATATAATGTAGAATATAAAGTACAGTGGGCATTATGTTATTGTTCAGGAAAAAATTAGGCTATACCATATGAATTTAGGGAATAATGTAGGGCATAATATATAATTTTAGGGAATAATGTAGGGCATAATATATAATTTTAGGGAATAATGTAGGGCATAATATATAATTTTAGGGAATAATGTAGGGCATAATATATGATACAATGCTAGTTAAAACTTATATTTGGCACTAATGCATATTAGTATTATTTATGTAAAAATGTCTATGAGATAACTATAATAATGTTGGCAGTTTAAAACCATTTCATTTCTTCAACTAACCGTGGCTTCTGTTTCTCCCAACATTGACTTGATCCAGGTCAAAGCTGCTGGAGAATTAGCTCTTATGACGTCAACACGGCCCTGTCTATAGCGGCGAACTGAAGCACTCTCATATGTAGAAGTTAAAGTTCTATGAATTCTATATAGAGACAAGTGAACAGTTGAAAGAATGAAACAAACATAAGAGACATTACTGAATCTACTTGTTAGTGAAATACTTGAGCTACTTGTTAAAACAGAATGACTTGACCTAATAACTTGACCACTGGACCTACTTGTAATACGTTAACTGTAAGGCCAACTGAATGTAAGCATCAGGACTCATATTTTGACTTTTGATAAATTCTCTCCCATAGCCATCAAATTTGAAAACAGTTAAATCAAAATCATCCACCATACTGAAATGAAAAAAAAAAGAGCAAAAGATTTATTGAGAAATTTATTGACAATAAAACAAAAAATGTGTTTAAAATCATACATTGTTCAATAAATCATACATTGTTCAATGTGTTCACATTTTTTAAATTTTGGAAAATCAAGCTGTTACTTTGAAACATTTTTTTTTTATCAACTATTACTTTCCACTTCCTTTTTCCAGCCCTCACCAATTCCAAACTTTAGCTAGAGTTTTGGATCAATGATGCCCAACTATATTTAGAGTTTTGGACCAATGATGCCCAACTTTATCTAGAGTTTTGGACCAATGATGCCCAGCTATATTTAGAGTTAAAATATCAATGTGGCCCCAAAAGTGTCCAGAGTTCTCTGATCAATGAGGCCTACATCTGATCCTTGAGATAATTAAAACATGAATACACTGTTGTTTAGAGGCATGAATACACTGTTATTTAGACGTCTCGTCTCGGCTGATATAAAACTAGATAGCAGTAATGTAGACTGTTTAGTTTGGCTTTCTACACCCCGTGATTCAGAGGATTTTATTTTCTTTGTGTTCTCCCCATCCACCTCTCCCCATTCACCCCGCGCCCTATCTGGCCACTAAAGATTCTGACCCCCCCCCCCAGACGACCTCTCCGCCCTTCGCCCCCAGTCTCGTTCACTTGACTACCAGAGAGGGAAAGGCCATAGAGGTGGTGGTGGGGGGGGAGTATATCTTGGTGTATGCACTTGAGAACGGTCTTGTTTGCTTGTCCTGAGCTGGTCTGTCTTTCACCAGAGCCAATTTGCTGGACGGCTCGGCCACGTCAATATTTAGAAACAAAATAACGTCTTCTCTAATGTTGCTTCATCCCACCCCTCCCAGTTCAGACACAAGATCTTCTTTATCTGTGCAGAGGTTCTCCCCCTCTGCCCCGTCTCCCAGCAGAGTTCGATAAAGACCGATAACTCTCAGTCTTATGGGGGCCATTCCCCTCTAATCCAATTAGACTGCTCGGGTGCTGCTCCAGATTACATGTATTGATTTTCCCCGTCCTGGGACCATGGCGGGAGCAAAAGTCCAGACTTCTAGAAATGTCAGATTTAACACATGGAAAGCAAGGACACACAATCTAACATAATCTGAACACCGAGGGTATCAGCCTATGTCTACCAGACAACAAGTTTGTTGTGACAGACAGACATAATAACTTGATGAAGTGACACTAAACATATGCACAATGGCTTGTTGTGACATGCATCACGTGATGGAGTGACACTAAACATATGTTCAGTGACTTAGGCATTGATCATTCAGCGTTCTATTTAGTCTCGCCCTATTAAGTTCATACAATGTTTATTTTTTCAGTTCATTACAAAGTAGTCAGTCATAAGTTATTTATGATCAGATTACACTACACACTTGAATGGTCATACTATTGTCCCAGATGGTCATACTATAGTCCCTGATGGTCATACTATAGTCCCTGATGGTCATACTATAGTCCCTGATGGTCATACTATTGTCCCTGATGGTTATACTATATGTACTAATGTACTAGTTGAGTGGATGACGTAGATTGTGTCTACAATTTAAGTGGACATAAATTTCAATGTGTTAGTGAAGTTGTATGTTACACATTTCACACGGAACATAATTTATGGATACCTAAGCTATCTAGAACTTAAAATTTGTAAATCAAACATCCCATATTTAAGAAATCTTATAAAATTTAAGTCCATAATTCAACAACTAATATGGTTGGCTATATGAATTCCAGTTTTTGGTTGAAAACATGAACCAGACTGAAATTTATATAGGCAACACTTCCGTATATCCCTATCCTCTGTCTAGCCGGGCACATCTTCCAATTTAGACCAATTGCTAACAAAGTGGCTGCTACTCCCTGAGGACTACGCGACTAATTAATCAATCAGTGGTGCCGAGAAAACCGTTTGACACCAAATTTTAATCGCGGCCGGCAGGGGAGAGAATCTTTCATCCACGAAACTGCTGTCTAGGAGTTGTGCCGAGCTTTCTTTTAAGACGTGACGCGAGCCTGAATGTAGTGCAAAGATTCCCTTATAATACCAGAGCCTCTCGCTGGAGACCCGTGAAAATAGACTCAATTTCCCCTGGTTTGGACCCGTGGGACAGATACAAATTGTGCAAAGTAATTGTCCATAGAACGTTGCCGCGGGGAAATGATTTAATTTATGGAAAGGGGTGATGGCTGACCACTGGCTATGGAATTTGTTCTTTTAGGGAGGCAAGACATGGACGAAAACTTGTTTTAAAAATAAAGATTTTAGAAATAAAAAAAAAAAAAAGTGGAATAAAAAAATTTTTCAGCAAATTTGAATTAATAAAATTTTTATCAGAGAGAATAAGAAAAATGTTCATTTTAATTTGCTTCTAATTGTGTGAACAATCAATGCAAATGAATTTTAAATAGAAAAACAAAATGGAAATATTTAAAAAAAAATTTTTTTCTAGTTTATTTGATTTATTTCACGAAGAGAAATAAGATCTAAAAATAGTTTTTTGAAAATTATATTTGACCTAACAAAGAGTGAATATAAACCAAACATCCCATATTTAAGAAACTATAGTATTTTGTTGTAGTTCAATATTCAAGTCTCTAATTGTGTAACATTCAAGTAAGTCTCTCTTTGTCTATACAACATGTAAATAAAGAAAAACTGAAGAGAGTAATGATCACAAGTGTTTCATCTGTAAGTAGCAATAATTGGCAAGACACAATGGGTTAATGTCCTCAGTAAGGTCATACAGTATGATCAACAATTGTTTAATTTACTTTCTCTATTGATTTAAGATGTGGGTGGAGCTGTATTAATTGACTAACAATAGAGTCACCTGTCTGTATGGACTTGATAGTAGTTACTTACAACACATTGTTCTTTATTGAATCTAAATTGTAGAACTGAAAGTCAAACCCTCAGATGATCAGATCTGTCACAGTGAAAGGTAGGGTGCAGCAGTGGAAAGTGGGGTGCAGCAGTGGAAAGTGGGATGCAGCCCAAACACATGTCAGTTCTAGTTAGACACCACATTGGATGCAGTAATCTACAATACAATTGGTCTGTGTGTGTGATCAGAGGGTGGAGATATATTAGCTGATAAGGGGATGGATGGTCAGATGGTAAAAGCACTCGACTGTCCACTTGAAGGTACCTGGTTCAATCTCTGGTGAAGACCAAGAAATTGTTCAGGTCCCACTATATCTCCCTTGGTACGTCCATGACCATTGCACTGTCGGCCATGACCATTGCACTGTCGGCTATGGTGGGGATGACAGAAGGGCACCAAAAAAAAAACGTCCCATTTATAGTTTCTAGGATCTAAGACTGAAGGCAGCCAATGTACCACAGGGACTGAAGGCAGCCATCATACCACAGGGACTGAAGGCAGCCAATGTACCACAGGGACTGAAGGCAGCCATCATACCACAGGGACTGAAGGCAGCCAATGTACCACAGGGACTGAAGGCAGCCATCATACCACAGGGACTGAAGGCAGCCATCATACCATGAATGCAGGGACTTTAAAAAAGTGTCTAAATAATCAGCTTGCTGTACAGGTCTAATTTAGATTCGTTTGAATCAGTGTATACTATAACATATAAGGGCATTCTCATCATAGCAAGCACAAATCTATTTAACAACTTTGGAGGGATGGTTGTAACATGTTGACATATATAATTGTTTAATAAACAGATAATTGGACATATGAGTGGAATGACAAAACTTGGATCTCACCTATCAACTGATTCTTTAGCCAGTTCAATGTCTTCTAATGAATGGGACGTCAGATTCCAAAGTAAACATTTTGGTTGAGGTAGTTTGTTGGCTTCATGTGTCGAAAGGATCTTTTCTTTACCCCTGTGTGATAATGTACACAATACAATGAACTGAGCTGTAATATACATAATACAATGAACTGTGTGGTGATATAAACAGTACAATGAACTGTGTGGTGATATAAACAGTAATATCCCCTCATGTGATGGAGATTTGATAGTTGTATTTATTTTCATTATTTGCACGTGAATCGCTCAACATCTATGATAACTTGCAGTTTTTTTTTCTATTATGGAAATAACTTACATAAAACTGAATGCATGTTCGATCATGTGACCCAGAGCTATTCCTTCTGCAACAGAGTGCTCCATATTGATACCACATGCTCCATCTTCTGATATTATCAACTGAAACGACAGATTCATTAAATATTATCAACTAAAACATCAACAGATTATTTACAAATATTGATGTAATGTGTGTTTCATTACAAGTACGATTTTGTTTTGCCACATAACATTGAAACACTTTAAAATGTTAACCTGTCTATGGTCAAAAACTTACTTGTATTGTCTTGTCCATCCATCTGTTAGCTGAGTTGTTGTGGCTCCCTTGACCATGGATGATATGATGTGTCCTGGCTGTCATGTCATCAAACAAACCACCAGAGGAGCATCTACATGATGGCACTATAGGTTTGTCCAGACAGACCAGAAATAAACAGTTCTCCAGTATTTGAAGATTACTTCTGTTTACAGCATCTAAAGTAAAGTGTTTTTTACCAGTTAATATTGATCTAGCCATTATAGTTCAATAAACACAAAGATGTTATAGTGGAATCATTGTGTTAAAATGGTTCAGGAGATTTTATTACTATTAAGTGAGCACTATCAGATACAACAGTGTTAGCACTATAAGTTACAACAGTGTCAGCACTAGAAGATACAACATACTGTATCCACAATGCACAACACAACACAATCACAACATAGTGTGAGCACTAAACACTATTTAGTTTCTCCTACTAAAGCTACAACAGTTCCAGGATGCAGTGTTCATTAAAGTGATACAGGAAGGGGAGAGGGTGTATGTAATTAACATCAGAAAGATTCATTAGGCAGCCTGATATAACAGGGATCAATCCGAAAACCAACTATCATCCATTCAGAATGTTTTTTTTCAGGAGACTATGTCTGCTTATGTTATTTAAAGCCTAGGTCTGTGGCTGCTTAGCAATAAACTAAATGATGTAAGACTTGGCACAGAGTAGATATAGCAGGAGTGAGTCATCCCTCTCCCACTGAGTAGAAGATATGAACAAATTAAATAGCTCATATAACACTCAGTTTAAAAACACTTCATTTACCTTGTTGCAATCTCTCTCTAGCTTCCGCCCAAAGGGTTCTAGGTAATGATGTCAGGATACCCACAGGTTCTGATTGGTTACAGTCCTGCTCAGCCATGTTGAGCACACGAGATAACTGCAGACATAAGTCTGATTCAGATAACTCTTCTCCATCGTTGTACAGATCAACTTTGTAAAACTGAAATCAAATGAACACATTCATTATACTGTACATATCAACTTTGTAAAACCGAAATCAAATGAACACGTTCATTATACTGTACATATCAATTTTGTAAAACTGAAATCAAATGAAAAAGTTGTTAGACTTCAAATGAATGGTAATAATAATTAAATTCATAATTTCATTTGATTCAACTTTTTTTTATCCTATATATTTTGCCAATAATGAAACCAAGATGTGTAATGTCCTAAAGATATAACTACCTGGTTTTTTCTGCCAATACTGATTAAATGAAACCAAGATGTGTAATGTCCTAAAGATATAACTACCTGATTACTACAGGCCACTACAATAAAGTCCCTGCCCATGAAGCCTAGATCTGTCCTCTGTACGTCTCTCTCACGACCTGGCTCTCTGTAGGATGAAAACAATTTGTAGTGTTGCTCCATACACAGGGGCTGACCTTTCTCTTTATATTTGCATCTTTCAACTGGAAGTGTTCGCCTGATACACATAATTCAATACACAATGTTAGATATACAATAAGCAGGCAAAAATACAACGTATTTTACTTTACAAGTAGTTTGTTGTTCAGGGGTTTGCAAACTAATTGCTAGAAAGCCTAAAACGGCTGTTTGATTGGATCCACGAGCTCCAAAACGTATGTTATGACGTATTGATTTTGATTTATATTGCTTCATAAAAACAACAACATCCAAGCTTTAATCTTCTGCCAAATATAGAAGCCCATTGCTGCCCGTTGTTCAAAAAGTTTGCCAACCCTTTTGTAGTTTGTTTTACAATTGTGAACACAGTCCTGATATAAATGAACGATGTGAAATGCATCGCTCATATTATTTGTTACTTGTTTAAATATTCAAAAACATGAATCCATTTAAAACATTGAATTATATTGATCAACAGCAGTAAAAACAAATGTTTCTTTAATTGACCACATTACAACAAAATTTAATGTGTTTAAGGACAAAAACAATTGAAAAGAGAGATAGCAGCCAGAGATTGAAATATTTTAAGACTGGGGAGAAATGTTGTTTTTTTCCCCCACAAGGGAAACCACTCTCAAGATTTCCCTGGCACATTAGAGTGAAATACAGCAGCCCGCCAACTCCAGAAGGCAACGTTCCCATGTCTTAAATGTTCCCAGAATGACAGAAAATGGCAATTTTCCCCCTCGTGCCAATTTCCCTGCTCAGGCCCAGGTCTGCGTGCTAATAGCAATCAGGGCCAGCAACCAAGACAGTAGTTGAAGGAAATACAAAATTTACAGTGAAATAAAAAAAAAGAAGTAAAAATGACTTTCCCAAATGGCCACAATAAACGATTTTTGGAAAATGACTTTGGAGAAATGGGTAGAATCACGTGACATTTAGAGAAGAGAGCCAATGAGAAAATTGTTTCACCCTGATGACTAGTTTTGTCTTCTAAAAGTCTTCAGGATAATGATGTTTGTTTGAACTTTCCTAGTCACCTATGGTCTGCCATCAATATGAGGGGAAGGCTGTATTGTTTCTTGTACCACATGTAATGAATGCCATGTAACTTTATTTCTATTGATATGGTCAAGTGTACTTACGTATCAGTTAAATGTTTGAAATCCAAAATTCCTCGAATAAATTTAGCAGCAAATCTGAAAAATATCAATAGCAGAGCAATGTAATGAGTGTGATAATAATCAGTGAATAATTTCATGAGATATTTTATAACATATTCGTATAATGAAAAGCTTTAACACAAACATATGAAGAGAAGTTGGAATACAAACATATGAAGTGAAGTTGGAGCATAAACATATGAAGAGAAGTTGGAACACAAACATATGAAGAGATGTTAGAACACAAACATTTGAAGAGAAGTTGGAACACAAACATTTGAAGTGAAGTTGGAACACAAACATATGAAGAGAAGTTGGAACACAATCATATGAAGAGAAGTTGGAACACAAACATATGAAGATAAGTTGGAACACAAACATATGTAGAGAAGTTGGAACACAAACATTTGAAGTGAAGTTGGAACACACACATATGAAGAGAATTGGAACATTATGTGTAGATGAAATAAAATAAAAATCATGAGTGCAGAATGCAGCACCAGACAAAATCAAGAATCTTTACATTGGACTCAAATATCATATTGGTTATTTGATGAGAACTTAAAAAATTAATTCCATTCAAGAGGAGGTGTAATAAATATAAAATAAAACTACAATAAATGTTTATTGATAATTGATTGTGTGATATTTGTAGAGTTTATTGTTTTATATTTGTAGATTTGATTGTTTGATATTTGTAGATTTGATTGTTGGATATTTGTAGATTTGATTGTTTGATATTTATAGAGTTGATTGTTTTATATTTATAGAGTTGATTGTTTGATATTTGTAGAATTGATGTATGTGATGACCAACCTGATCTGTTCTCTGTGAGATGGAAAACCTTGATAAGGAAATACAGCACCTGGGTTGGAGTTGATGAGCACTGGGATACGAACATTGAGGTACATGTCATTCAACCACCATTCTGTGGCCTATATAAGATAACACAAAATGTCATCCAACCATAAATCTATGGCCTATACAAGATAACAAAAAAATGTCATTCATCGAACATTGAGTCTCTCATAATAAAAAAATGTAATTCAAATATATTTAACTTTTGTTGGTAGGGCCAATAACTTCAATAGCATGACTACACAAGATCTGTCATATGTCTGGTCTTCATTAAACACATGACTACACAAGATCTGTCATATGTCTCGTCTTCATTCATACCTTGCAACATGGTTTACTAGAGCATATAGGCCAAACTATACATACATACATAGACACACCCATGCCATAAACTACCGTTATTTTATAAAGTGGAGCAGGAAAGAATTCTAGAGCAATAACCGTGTTATTGTACACAAACGAACTATACAAAATGAATTCAAATTCTCTACGACTAAATAGTTTTTGTTAGGCTAACTGTTTGTGGCTTTAAAGTCAATGTTTACATAATACTTCAAAACAGAATCAATGTTCTTCTGTTAAATAACTCTTTAATGTCTATTTATTGTTTAAAGCTAACGTCACTTTCTCCATAAATTTCATCTTATCGGGTTTAATGTCAGGCCAAAAGCTGTATAAGTTTTATGATTGGTTAAGTTAAAGACCATGTGATAAAATAAAACATAAATAAAAAGAAGCCATTAGTCGAGTTTATTTTAGAGGACGCACTAGCCTTTCAAATTTTCTTTCCTGTATTTATATGGCCGAGATAATAAAATCTGGAAGACTAACTGGCAACTCACCCAGTTGTCCATACACTGCTGTCTCTTTAACAGCTGCTCCTGGAGTACCTGGCCAGTACCGTCTGGTTTAATGAACTCATCAACAATGTACTTCGTCCTGACATAATCCTGGGGTGTAACCACAGTTTTGATGAAGTTCAGGTATTTCTCCATCGTGCCTTGTAGGTCAGGGACAGGCAGTTTAGGGAGGGGGTGCTGAAGATAAACAAATACGTGACGTCAAACAAATAAATAAATAAAAGAAGAAACATAACACAGTAGCCTGTGATGGCTGATGGTTGGGGTAGGGGGGGGAGTGGTGGTAATGTGTCACTTTGCGATGCACACGTAAATATTAACCGTGTCAAAACAGGTATCATAATAAATTGTCGAAGTTTGTATTACAAGCCATATTTAGTAAGTAAAACACGACAGTAGGAAATTTGTTACTAAATGTAGTAGATTTTTTGGGAATATAAATGGCAGCAATTTATTTTAGAAAAAAGTTACATTTGGCATAATAAAAAAAAATATGCAAATTCTGTATAAATGAAGCAAGTCAATTTATTCCACAGAATTCAATGAAATGTTTCAAATGAACGTGCCAGCAAATGAAGCTGTTATTATCAGGTTGTCAAATCAGTTTCCCACAATTATTTTCACCAATAGACCAGGATCTTCTAGTAAACAATACAATGCAAATGTTGGAGAGTTGAGCTTTGAATCCAGTCTCATTTGAATGTAAATTAACTTTGATATTTTTACATTTTATTTCATAGGGTTAACACTAAATGTGTAACATCTTGTCTAACGATATGGTCCTAGCTATTTGATATGGTCCTAACTACTTGATATGGTCCAAGCTATTTGATATGGTCCTAGCTAGTTGATATGGTCCTAGCTATTTGACATGGCCTTAGCTGTTTGATTTGCTCCTAGCTATTTGATGTGGGCCTAGCTAGTTGACATTGTCCTAGCTTATGATGTGGTCCTAGCTATTTGATATGCTAGCTATTTGACATTGTCTTAGCTAACGATATTGTCTTAGCTAATGATGCGGTCCTAGCTTATGATTTGGTCCTAATGCTGTGGTCCTAGATGTGGCCATGCTATAATCTTTGATAAAGACTTTGACAGTAAGTTAATGTGTAAGTAAGTTTTAAAACTTGAACCAACACACAAAACCTGGTCGATCTAAAAACATTACAGTTTAAATTGGAACTCCTTGAATAAATGTCCTTCTTTATCTAAACTTGACTTCTAGATAATGATTTATGAACAAATAAAAAAGATGTAAGACTTAGACGGCTAAGTATAGAAATTTGATTGCGTCAGTTGGTTCAATGTGAGGGTCACCCTTAAGTCCTCTAGTCAGAGAATACATTACTGTTGCGTTAACTTTAGAACACAAATAAGGCAGACTTAAGTCACGTGTCTGTAAAATCAAAACGCTCATTGATAAGCTCCACAAAGATTGTTGATGTATTAAATAATAATTTCAGTCATAAAAATGACTCGCTGTTATTTCAATACTAATAATGACTCACTACTATTTCAATCATAAAAATGACTTGCTGTTATTTCAATCATAAAAATGACTCACTACTATTTCAAGCATAAAAATGACTCGCTATTACTTTTGAGATAAATTCTATTCGGTGTAATTAATGAAGGTCTCTGGTGATATAATAATATGTAAATAGGGCTACCTGCTGTCAACATCAACTTCCGGATTTCATTTCATAACTCACGCAGTGTGTCCATTTACTTGGCGTACAACGTAAAATGTGTGTGTGGTGTGTGGGAGTTGATGTGTGTTGTGTGTGTATGTGTGTGGTATGTGTGTGGAGTGGAGTGTGTATGTGTAGAGTGTGTGTGTGTGTGCCTGTAGTGGGAGGACTTATTACTAGTATAAAGGTCTGAGATGTTACTAAATATAGATCAACGAATTGTCAACTTCACAATGTCATTGCAACATAGAAGTGGTGGTGGTGGTGGTGGTGGTAAAGTACGTGGGTGTTGGACTTGGCCAGATGTCGAATGTTACACACTTGGTAGGGAGGGAAGAGGGCGTGGAGGGATTGTACGTTACAGCACACGCTGGTCAGATTGTTCATTGAAGTACAATGGCTGATGTCTGTGTGTGTGTGTGTGTGTGTGTGTGTGGGTAACAGTTTCACTAGCGATTTGATTAATTTAGCCTTGACCATCACTGTGTCCCCATGGATACAATAAACTAATGAACGTGTAACATTTGACATTAAATATTTGGATTAGTCTCTCTATGCTCATTGAATCGATAGGATGACGAAACATTGTGTAATGATCGAAAATAGATCGATTGATCAGCAGAATAGAAATATTTTAGGCATGAATTCAAATTTTAACCAGTGTCTACTGCGGCCTTCTGACTATTTTGCAAACATAAAAAAATAAATAAATAGCGTTTCTGGAAAAAAGTACAGGAACGACAAATGTAAGTAAAGATCCCTAAGCCAGAAAGGATCATCGGAGCAGTTGAAGTGTAGATTTCATCTGATTCTATAACCTCGGCATACGAAGGGATTATGTGGTTTCCCCAACGCCGAGCCGCCTTTAGTGCCCCCAAATTAAGTCAGATACCCATTGGTGGACTTGTGGGACTTGGTGGACTTGTGGGACTTGGTGGACTTGTGGGACATATAAAAACTTTTACCAGGACCTGGGAAAATTCCCTTGGTTCTCACCGTAGATCGAACCCAGGACTCTCAGGTCGACAGCTGAGCCTCTACACCACTCGGCCATCCGTCTCGACGATAGAAATATACACGACAATATTACGCATTGAAATAAAAGAACAAAGATACATATTGGCAAAAAAGGAAAACAGGTGACATTATTTTTGATAGTGTGATGTAGATAACATTATGATACAATTTACAATAATTAATGGATAATGGATTAATGATCTTAACATAAGTTAAGGCATATGGCATCTTTAGTTACTGAGACACACATAAGTTACGACATGTGAGATCTTTAGTTCTTGAGACACACATAAGTTAAGGCATGTGAGATCTTTAGTTCTTGAGACACACATAAGTTAAGGCATGTGAAATCTTTAGTTCTTGAGACAGACATAAGTTAAGACATGTGAGATCTTTTGTTCTTGAGACACACATAAGTTAAGGCATATAACATACACATAAACTATCGTCAACCATCGCGCCATTGGGCACGATCCCTCCTTTGATACAAACGTTAATTGTTTGTGCCAAAAGGGAAACTGAAGTGTCAAGTTGCGATGTCAGTCTATAAACAGCGTGATTCAATTCAAAACATGGTCAAGGAAATTTCTGTGAAATTGACATCATGAAAAATTCATGAAGTGTTTCTGCCAACTGTGGGAGACATGAAGGCTCTGACACCGGATGAGACAGAGAAGGAATGTTAACAATTATACAACAGTCAAAGTTGGTTGATCTGCTATAATGTAGGAGATTGGTTGAATATGTAGCATTCTGTTTTAATTAGTCGGGTAATGTTGTAAAAGTGAATTATTTTTAGTATTCTTTTAATAGACATCAATACCGAAACTATTCAAAATATTCTACAATATATATATATATATATATATATATATATATATATATATACATATATATATATATATGGTGTATAAATATATATAGAATGCAGGACAATACTTTATATCACTGAAAAAAGGTTCAAATAAATTGGCATTCATCCTATTAAATAACGTAACTGTACTGTGTAACATTCCAAAAGTTCCAATAGTACCGCTGTTTGAAGAGTTTAGTCAAATTCCAATAGTACCGCTGTTTGAAGAGTTTAGTCAAGTTCCAATAGTATCGCTGTTTAAAGTGTTTAGTCAAGTTCCAATAGTACCGCTGTTTAAAGTGTTTAGTTAAGTTCCAATAGTATTGCTGTTTAAAGTGTTTAGTTAAGTTCCAATAGTACCGCTGTTTAAAGTGTTTAGTCAAGTTCCAATAATACCGCTGTTTAAAGTGTTTAGTTAAGTTCCAATAGTACCACTGTTTAAAGTGTTTAGTCAAGTTCCAATAGTACCACTGTTTAAAGCGTTTAGTTCATTCAGTTCATATATGATTCAGACCGGTTGTCCTCTGATGACTCATTGCAAATAGGTCAGTCAAATTTAAACTGTGACGCCACAGAATGACTCAGGATCGTGACTTCAAAACAAAATGTGCCATCAGATGATGGTCAGCGGAACCTGATGTTGTTGGTGGTGGTGTGTGTGTAGAGGGGTTCTCGGTGTGTGTAGAGGGGTTCTCGGTGTGTGTAGAGGGGTTTCTCGGTGTGTGTAGAGGGGTTCTCGGTGTGTGTAGAGGGGTTCTCGGTGTGTGTAGAGGGGTTCTCGGTGTGTGTAGAGGGGTTCTCAAGATGCTTGTACTTGTAGTTTTCTCACAATAGATATGACGACATATTGTGTGTCACCTTCAAATGGATATGTTTAAAAGATTATATATATATATATTTGTTAGATGTGTGTGTATGTGTATGGACTGAATTGTATCAATATGAAACCATCATGAGCTTCAGTAGATGTCAATGAACTTCGCCAATTATTTTGGTGTTAAGAAGGAATGCATTATTTCTAAATTACCATCACTGGTATCTTGTTGAATATTGGAACTTTGTAATACATGTATTTTCTCATAAACTAGTTTACATTGTCTTTTCAACGGACGGAATACTGTCTCCACAATATGTGTCAACTGTCTTCTCAATTGACGGAGTAATGTCTTCGCAAGTTGTGTCTTCTCAATCTATTCGCTACTGGCCCCATAACCCTTGCGAGATGTTGTTAATATTCCCTAATGTTAACGCCAGTGACACAGTTGGCAGTTTCTCAAGTTACATGTTATCATAATACTGTCTGTTTAAAGACCGTATGGCAAGTCTTACGTTGCATTCACACCAGACATCGGATATTCCGTGTGAGACACAACTGTTAATGTAGGCATTTATTTCACCCAGCTATTCACTGAAGTCTAGCCTTCATAATACAACTAATCATTCCAGTTGGCAACAGCTTGTCTAGTGGGGAACATCCTCTACGATCCAGACATTCCATCGCCATACTGGCAAGTAGAGTAGTTATAAGTAAACTGCTCCTAACATTCTAATCAGACGCTGTGTTCACAATGAACATTATATGAACTAATCCCTAACGGCTAATGATGTGTCAATGAAGTGAACTCTATGACGTAATCTTACATTTAAATTCAACTTAATACATTCCTTAAGCAACATGCCTATAACGTCAGTTTCCAATATTGTGTAACTGATACTGTTTGAAACAAGAAGATTTATTGCAAATAAGAGAACTTGCAATTACATGCAAACATTTTTAAATAAAAGTTATATATATATATATATATATATATATATATATATATATATATATATATATATATATATAACAAAATAACTCCAGAATTGAAACTTTGTTATTAAAAAACAACCATGACCCAAAATAAGTGTCCCTCAAGCAAATTACCGAACACTAGATGCCACTAGATGACTCGTTGTAATACAGATGGAATCAAAACAATGACGGATGTTATAATACAGATTGTGTCAAAACAATCACCAGACAAACAAGACAATTTTTCTCTCTGTTAACCTAATTTCATCACCGGGACATTGTTGCAGTGATTCTGTTCTGTGTGTGTTTTGTACCAGACAATCAAGGTGAATGTAAATGAAGCATGCATTACTGGGATTATAACTTTACAACTAGTTTCCTGCCCCATGACTCTTCACCATTGTATTGCTATTGTGTACCCAGATGTATCTATATATGAAATCTGTTCTGTGAACCTCTGTAGTTCGAATAATACGTACGATTAATTGATAGAAATTTGACTATGAAGATGGAACCACTAGACTTGTATTATCAGAACTACCATGACGTATTGATAGGATCACCATAATGTATAAACATACAAAAATTATGTTGGCAATATGAATACATGACAATATGAATACATGACAATATGAAAACATGACAATATGAGTACATGACAATATGAATACATGACAATATGAGTACATGGCAATATGAATACATGACAATATGAGTACATAACAATAATTTCGATGTCCATTGTAAGCCTTTCATTTGAACAAATTTTGTAGGGCTCACTTTAGATAAATATTTACAGGTAAATGAACCGATTGATAAGTATTATTACTGCTGATTAATATTATGCTTGTTGTAATCAATATTTTTGTTAACAATATTTACTCATTAAATTTTTATGTTGAAAGTTTGAGACATTCAAGTTTGGATATAAAGGAAGATATATATTTAGAACCCCTGCAGTAGAAGATATATTTAGAACCCCTGCAGTAGAAGATATATTTAGAACCCCTGCAGCAGAAGATATATTTAGAACCCCTGCAGTAGAAGATATATTTAGAACCCCTGCAGTAGAAGATATATTTAGAACCCCTGCAGTAGAAGATAATTGACTGAAACCAGGGATTAGATAAGACCTTTAACAAATAGGTGAAGAAAAACAACAACAGGTTTTTATAAATCTAAGACAGTCTTGTATACGCTTTAAGACATTCATGTATACACTTTAAGACAGTCTTGTATACACTTTAAGACAGTCTTGTATACACTTCAAGACAGTCTTGTATACACTTTAAGACAGTCTTGTATACACTTTAAGACAGTCTTTATACACTTTAAGACAGTCTTGTATACACTTTAAGACAGTCTTGTATACACTTTATTTTGTTATTTGATGGTATAACGGATGGAGTATATAAGAATTGACTTCACAGCTAGAAATGGGGAAACGAAGTTCGGGGGGGGGGACACATTGAAAGGAGCAGTTTGCGGGAGTGGTCTGGGTGGGGGCATATAATCTGTTGTACAAGTCAATAAATAGTACACAGCACAACATTTTAGCTCTTCCGGTGAAATACCCTCCCCCCAACTCCCACGTACACATGTGTGTCCAATAATATATGAATACACATGCTATACATTTGAATACACATGCTATACATTTGAATACACATGCTATACATTTGAATACACATGCTATATATATGAATGCACTTTTGTATGAAGTCTAATTACTCGTATTTCATATAAAAGTAGAGAGACTTGAAGCTTACATTGAAAGCAACCAAACTGATTGGTGTTGAACATATTTACATTTGATGTAATTCTGCTGTTATCTTATTACAATTTGAAAATTAATAACAAACTACTTGTCAGGTAAACATCAGTTTAGTATGCCTACACACAGCTCATAACACACAGCTCATAATAAAAGAAGGGGGAGGGGGGGACAAAAAAGTAAAAGTTATCACTTACCAAGCCAAAAAGTTTATTTATTTTGAGCAGACAGTCGAAGAAACAACTCTGATATAATAAAAACATCTCTTGTCTGTGTACTGTCTACACAATGACTGTACATTGAGTTGATTGAAAAGAAGTTATAGTACTATCCATAGGTATATAGAAGTTTTATATTTCTATAGTCCCATCACTATTGACACATCACAGACCGAAACTGTGTTCTACCTCCACCTCCTCCAGCACACACAGTTTATGGAGGCGCTTATTAAACTGCCCCTCACCCACACACACACATAAGGGGGTTGCTATCTGGAGAGGTAAAACACACATACACACACATATATACAAGAGATGAAGAGTGAAATTCCTGAGATTTGTTCTTGATTAAATCCACACACAAATCCACACAAAATGTAAATCCGACAGAATGTAAATTATAAAAAACGGAAGGGTGTAAGTGGTATCACATATCTGGCAATGAGATCCCCAGAATTAGGCAGCCAATTATTTCAGTACTCAACCGACACTAAACATACACTAAACATACACTAAACCTACCCTAGCATTTTCTCGTAGAGCCAACCCACCTCCACCACCAAGATATCACGTTACAGCAGATCTCACGTTGTACCGTGCAGTTCCCCAAGATTTGGTGTTCCTGCTGTCATCTTATCAGGAGAAACACTAGACCACACCACAGATATATAGACCACACCACAGATATATAGACCACACCACAGATATATAGACCACTCCACAGATATATTGACCACATCACAGGTATATAGACCGCACCACAGATATATAGACCACACCACAGATATATAGACCACACCACAGATATATAGACCACTCCACAGATATATTGACCACATCACAGGTATATAGACCACACCACAGATATATAGACCACTCCACAGATATATTGACCACATCACAGGTATATAGACCGCACCACAGATATATAGACCACACCACAGATATATAGACCACACCACAGATATATAGACCACACCGTGAGCTCACAATGATCCGTGGGCCTCAGTCGGTGAGAAACTTTTTTGGCTAGTACTACCCCCCCCCGCCCCCCAAACCCCTTTCTTTTTACAAAGGTTCCTTCTTCCTTAATGGGTCAAGGACATGACCTTATGAAATAGACATACCGGTAATTAGAAATGATAACTGATCTAAAGATGAAAAGATCTTTCAGTTTCTCCGCTAATTAAGTCCGAGCCACAGACGGTTGAAATGAAATATTTACCTGTCTAGGTGAGAAAGGTGACTCTGTAGTTTTGCCCATAATGAAGTAGTAGTACACACGTGTTGCAATGAATTCAGTCCAAGTGTTGAATTAGTTCAATGCTACATATGAATCAAATCTGTCCACTCTTCATAAACACCTCATGTAATATAGAGTCCAAGTGTCGACAACTGGAAGTTATATACCTCGTCAATACGCACACTAATTATTCCCCTCAGTAGGGGAGGTAACACGTGATTCACTAAACCCAGTACGGAAATGACTCTCGCTAAGTTCAGCTTGAAGTTTAACAACTGCACTCTGTGCATCTACACCAGGGTCATGGGAGTTTCTTCCCGTCCCTTCAGTCGGCAGCAGCTGGCATATTGTCGTCATCCACTTACTAAACACTTGTCAGAGGCGTTGCCTTGATGTGGTACAGGAAGCAAGAAAACTTTGTTTATAGGAAACTTATTTAGCAGGAAACTAGTGTTAAGTTACAGTATATCGGTCCATTACACTGTGTGCCATTTACACTGCTCGTTAGACAATAGATAACAAGCCACGCGAGCAATTAGTGGTTTGTTTAAGAATGTAAACAAACTTGATACAATACTGGGTCACATTTTTAAAAGTGGATGGCTGTACACTACGCATACTTCTCATACTTCTGTAGTACTTGTAAATTGTACAACAACTATTTTTCTAAATGGAGACATGGTGCTAGTTAATTGTACAACTACATTTCTAAATGGGGACATGGTGCTTAGTTAATTGTACAGCTACATTTCTAAATGGGGACATGGTGCTAGTTAATTGTACAACTATATTTCTAAATGGGGACATGGTGCTAGTTAATTGCACAACTATATTTCTAAATGGGGACATGGTGCTAGTTAATTGTACAACTATATTTCTAAATGGGGACATGGTGCTAGTTAATTGTACAACTATATTTCTAAATGGGGACATGGTGCTAGTTAATTGTACAACTATATTTCTAAATGGGGACATGGTGCTAGTTAATTGTACAACTATATTTCTAAATGGGGACATGGTGCTAGTTAATTGTACAACTATATTTCTAAATGGGGACATGGTGCTAGTTAATTGTACAACGATATTTCTAAATGGGGACATGGTGCTAGTTAATTGCACAACTATATTTCTAAATGGGGACATGGTGCTAGTTAATTGTACAACTATATTTCTAAATGGGGACATGGTGCTAGTTAATTGCACAACTATATTTCTAAATGGGGACATGGTGCTAGTTAATTGCATAACTATATTTCTAAATGGGGACATGGTGCTAGTTAATTGTACAACTATATTTCTAAATGGGGACATGGTGCTAGTTAATTGTACAACTATATTTCTAAATGGGGACATGGTGCTAGTTAATTGTACAACTATATTTCTAAATGGGGACATGGTGCTAGTTAATTGTACAACTATATTTCTAAATGGGGACATGGTGCAGGCGTTTGTTCAGGTATCAAACCCTACTCATAAGAGTCACCGTAGCGGTTGGTGAAAAAGAAGTAACTGTCAGTAAATGTCTGTAACTGTCAGTAAATGTCTGTAACTGTAATTACACTGGCAGAGATTAATACTGACCTAAGTAACTAATCCGGCAGACAATGGCTGTGGTACAATACTGACCTATTTAATTACACCGGCAAACAATGTCTATGTTTCAATACTGACCTATTTAATTACACCGGCAAACAATGTTTATGTTTCAATACTGACCTATTTAATTACACCGGCAAACAATGTCTATGTTTCAATACCGAACTAAGCTATTACACCGGCAAACATTGTCCAATGTCTAGTCTAGTAGTTCGAGTACACATCCATGGTACAATACTAAACTATGTATTTACAGCGGTACAGTATGTAAGTACACTAAATACAGTGTACCTTAAATACAGTCTTTACTTGATATACATGTCAGGAATCTCTAATGAGACTGAATAATATTTGTTTGTTTCTGCCCATACAATATCATAGTATCTATTATAATCTTCTGTATCTTGATATCGGTGATATCAATATTATTTTATCTTCCATATCAATATTATTATCATCTTCCATATCAATATTAATATCACACTCGTTACAAATATTACATAAATCCTGTCTGGGTTCTTCATATCGTTTCTAGATTATCATGACATTTATAAACAGATTAATTACTGAAGTTCTACAACTCTGGAGAACTTTGGAAATATTTTGATAAACACCAACTTGAAATTCTGCTGCGTCATTTCATGCTCACAATTAAGTTCTACGTAGTAATTAGTCACGGACAGAAGAAGAAATTATCAGTTGTAAAAATAAGATATGTCTTGCAACTGTACGAAAATAAACTGATTAACTGAAATGTAAAATTGTAAAATTTGAAATACTATTTAGTCATGAGCTCAACAATATGTGTCATTAGGTCAAATAGTCCACTGGACTGAAGTATGTCTCAGCGAATGTTTGTCAAGTGAAGACAACTTGTACTTTGATAATTTACCTGACACATGTCAACATACACACACATACACACACACATACACACACACTGCCCAACGTGTAAAGTGTCACGTCCCTACTAACCCGGTAGACCCCCCTCCCTCCCAGATGACCTGAATAACTTGTGTGTGAACTTTGACTGGCTTGTACGTGAGCAAATGATACAATGTGTTTACCTTTGATGAAGACAACGCATTATAAGCTGCATACCACGTGGTATAAAAATAAAATATTCACTGAGTATTTCAGCCACTCTAGAGACTAAACATTTAGTCGAGTTAAATATTCACTGAGTATTTCAGCCACTCTGGAGACTAAACATTTAGTCGAGTTATATATTCACTGAGTATTTCAGCCACTCTAGAGACTAAACATTTAGTCGAGTTAAATATTCACTGAGTATTTCAGCCACTCTAGAGACTAAACTTTTAGTCGAGTTAAATATTCACTGAGTATTTCAGCCACTCTGGAGACTAAACATTTAGTCGAGTTAAATATTCACTGAGTACATCTATCTATCTATCTATCTATCTATCTATCTATCTATCTATCTATCTATCTATCTATCTATCTATCTATCTATCTATCTATCTATCTATCTATCTATCTATCTATCTATCTATCTATCTATCTATCTGTCTGTCTGTCTGTCTGTCTGTCTGTCTATCTATCTATCTGTCTATATGTGTTTGTGTGTGTACTATTTCCCGATTCTGTTTGGTTCACAGGTTCCACACCAATGGTTACATAATTACTACTTACAACTCCATGCAGGATGTAAAGGTGCAGGAGATTTACTGAATGTTTCCAATGACGTCATCACGCACGTCATGTTAGATCAACTATTTGATAATGTACACATACAGCTTAAATCAGGGTGTTGATAAACCAGATATTATGGTCATTGGTTGGTATTAGTTGTTTCCTTGAGCGGTATTTACATCCTGACATATGAAACAGGAAATGGATTACTTAGTCTGTTATTTAATATGGAGGATTTCCTGATGACACTAATGGGTCAGACAACGTGACATTGATTAAATAATGATTAAATTCTGTTCACATACCAAACATTTAAAAAAAAAATAATTTATTTATTATTAATTATCAATAATTTAAAAAGTGTCAAAATAAAACAGTGGTCACAAGTTGACAGCTAATACAGAAAAAAATTCTTTTTTCAAAACTTTTAGACAAAATTGTAACATGAATTTTTCTTTAACTATCCTTCTCTCCGTCTATGTCATTCTCCATCTCTCTGTCCATGTCATTCTCCATCTCTATATCCATGTCATTCTCCATGTCTCTGTCCATGTCATTCTCCGTCTCTCTGTCCATCTCTTACATTCTCCGTCTCTCTGTCCATCTCTTACATTCTCCATCTCTCTGTCCATCTCTTTCGTTCTCCATCTCTCTGTCCATCTCTTTCATTCTCCATATCTCTGTCCATCTCTTACATTCTCCATCTCTCTGTCTATCTCTTACATTCTCCACCTCTCTGTCCATCTCTTTCGTTCTCCATCTCTCTGTCCATCTCTTTCGTTCTCCATCTCTCTCTTTCCATCTCATTCTCCACCTCTCTGTCCACCTCATTCTCCATCTCTCTGTCCATCTTATTCTCCATCTTTCTGTCCATCTTATTCTCCATCTCACTCTCCATCTTTCTGTCCATCTTTTTCATTCTCCATCTCTCTATCCATCTCTTACATTCTCCATCTCTCTGTCCATCTCATTCTCCATCTCTCTGTCCATCTCTTTCATTTTCCATCTCTCTGTTCATCTCTTTAATTCTCCATCTCTCTGTCCATCTCTATCTATTGGAATCGGAGCAGTACCTCCCCTCCCCAGTCTCTGTAATAACTAAACATCAGTTGACTGAACATAACCAGAGATGAAATAAAAAAACTAACTCAGTGATTGTTGCAGAGAAATTATTACCTTCAAAACATGGAGTACAGTAAAAGTAGGTGTAGTCTAGTATTTGGAGTACATATACAGATGGTCTAGTCTAGTAGTTGGAGTACAGAGACATTATGTCTAGTCTAGTAGTTTGAGTACAGAGACATTATGTCTAGTCTAGTAGTTTAAGTACAGAGACATTATGTCTAGTCAAGTAGTTGGAGTACAGAGACAGAAGTTCTAATCTAGTAGTTGTAGTACAGTATGTCTAGCATGGAGAATATGTAGAGTATAAACCAAAGTATAAAATATTACATGTTGGTCTGCAGTAACATGAAGTGTGACATTCCTCCATAGTGAGGAATATCAACTTCAAATGCAGCAGGCCTGAATAGAAAAGAAAGATGGACAATAATATAGAAATTTCCTTTTTTGTCTCAATGAATTATTTTCGTTTATGCATGTTGTGAAGTGTTAAATATTTGAATCACCAAAAAAAATACAAAGTGAATGTTTATCAGTTCAATATTTTTTGTATATTTTCGCCTGTCCTATTTTGCTGATCAAATGACATACTCTGGTTTAAAAGTAAGTAAATAACGTATGAATCGATTTATTGATATGTCATTGGCTAATAAATAAAAATGGCTGATTTATTTATCTATAAAACTAGTCTATTCGTTAATATAAAAAAAAAACAATGATCGATTTTTCATTGGTATGATGCCTTATATTGATAGATCGATTTGAACGTCCATCATATTTCATTTGAATGTCCATCATATTTCATTTCAAATTCTTTGTTTGAAACTTGCGCACTTTTTACTAACTGTCGAACTATATTTTGAAGTGTTTAATTCTATTTCAACTGTTTAACCAAATTGTAACTTGTTCAACTGTTTAACTATATTTTACTTCTTCAACTGTTTAACTATATAGTAACTTTTTCCACTGTTTAACTTTATTGAAACGTTTTCCACTGTTTAACCATATTGTAACTTGTTCAACTGTTTAACTATATTGTAACTTGTTCAATAATAGTGTAACAGTAAATCTACACTGTAAACCTTATTGTAGCCACTACTTATTATTGCAACTGTCAAGATATATTGTTTACCATTGTTATGTTTTAATTACCATCTTTTATGGGTATCAATTATGAATTTAGCGATTGTTGTGATCGAAATTCACAAAAACAATTGACTGCACTTTTGGTTATTTAATTTTTATTGTTTAATAATTCACAACACTGTTTTGTTTATTGTTAATCGAATGTCTTCATCTCTCCGACAAATGAAATGTTATTTATGATTTTATTTCATAATCTGATGTCTTCATCTGCCAAACAACTCAAATGTAATCCTTTATTCACATGGTGTACTTGAACTTTAGTAGTGGAGATGTACTAGATACTCAGAGTAAATTCAACGTGAACCAAACATTTCAACAGCGGTTACTTTAAAATTGTATAGGGAGCTGTCATCGGAACATTTAAAAAATATACTAAATAAAAACATCTTCTTACATTTACCCTGATCAACCGTATATGTGAATCATTTAAACCCAGTTAAGGTTTATCCAGTAAATGAGTTTTTTTTTTCTTATCATAGTAACAAGTGTTTGACTGTTGACTATACATCATGTTTTATAGTATATCACATCAAGTTAACCATGAAATCATAAAGGCAGGCCCGTAGGCAGGAATATTGGATTGGGGAGGCCGAAGACATTTTCGGGGGGGGGGGGGGCGAAGAAATTTTTTTCGGGGGGGGGGGTTTCCGAAGAAATGATCCTGGGGCACAGGGGCTGATCTAGACAACTTTGACCCGGGGGGAGGGCCAAAACTGTTTTCATTGTTAAAAATTGGTCTTAGAACAAAAAATATTTCGATAATTTAATAAAGTATTACCTTAACTTGCGATAACGGGGGGGGGGCATGCCCCCGGCCACTCCCCCTAAATCCGCCCCTGGTGGGGTAGAAGAAATGTTCGGGGGGGGGGGCGAAAATAAAGGCGCGAAGCGCCGAAAGCTTGCGAACGGAGAGGAGGGGTTTGGGGAGGGGATCTCAGTTAGTCCCCTCCCCAAGAAATTTTTTGCAGTTCCATATCTGGAATGGTGCATTTTAGTACCGATTGTTTAGCTATTAATTAGAAATATATAATTTTAACTACGTTTCAATAATGCATGGCATGTTGCATTTTTGTTTAAAATAATTTAAATAGTAAAGAGTTTTAATGATAAAAATTTATTGAGGCTGAGCAATTTCTGATTCCTGTTATAAATATATTGAGCACTTGTTCTACTACACAATTGTTACATAATAGATACCTGATTTATATTATTATACTGTTTGTTTAACGTACAAACCGGAAAGAACGACAAAGATGCACGAATATAGCTTAGCTATTTATGTGATATTTCTTATAAAATATTGAAAACAAAGAACAGATCTATCAACAACAACAGTCGCAATTATTCAATTTAAAATAAAATTAATTCTGCTAAAAAGTAAATTTGCAAATTAAATAACATCACTCAGAAATCACGGAGTTTGTACTTTATTATTTTATTATACATATGTATAAAAATGAAGTCAGAAGTCAATGTTATTTTATTAACTTATTTAAGTTGCTAGTTGTCCTCAGAAGATATCAATATATAAATAAAACTATTACAAGGTTGCGAACAGGCCCAACGACAGAAATTTCGGGACCCTGGGCAGGGGTGATGTTAATATTTTAAAAAGTTGATTGGCCAGCTCAGTCCGGGTCCCTAAAACTCGCCGGGCCCCTGGGCATTGCCCCCCCTGCCCCCTCCCCCCAACTCGTCGGCACTGGTTGCGAACTTATATTATAATACGTTTCAAATGTGCAAACGTCGTGGTTTAGCACTGAATTTACCTAAAAATGCTTTAGCATTCAGATTGTCTGTTAAATCTTTTTTAAATGCAAACAGGAAAAGATTGTTTAGACGCTTTTGTAACATTGATCTGCGATATGGGGTGAGCATTCGTGTGAGGGTTGAGAAACTGTTCTCACACACGGCTGTTGAAGCCCCAAATGCCAATGCTGCTCAAAATACCCACAAGTGAACTTCAATAAGATTCAATTTTTTATGCCTAAAATTAGATAAGCTATATATGTAAGTCAAATAGCCTGAATGATTGCCAAAATATAAACCTTTAAGTTTTTATTAATATTGATTCATTGAAGAAAATGATTGATGTTTTATAGCCGTTATTATTAAAATTTTGTCAAAAAACTCAAATCATGCACGGGGGGGGGGGGCTCAGGTCATGCAAGGGGGGGCTCAGCCCCCCAGCCCCCCGCTGGCTACGGGCCTACATAAAGGCTAAATAATGTTTTGTAGTATATCACATCAAGTTAGCTATGAAATCATAAAGGCTAAATAATATTTTGTAACGATAGTTGACTAATTTCTCTATTTTTTTTGTAGTGCATAAGTGAAATGAAATCATTGACATGTGATCAATTAAAAAAAAATATTTTATTCCTAAACTACAATACGTGTTACTTGTTACCTATTTGGGTTTTGTGAAAGTTTCTAAGATAAAGTGAATTGCAGCGTCATAGAGACCAGGTACCACTGGCTGAGTCTCTGGTTTATTCCTTGAATTCAGTTGTATTACTCACGATAATGTGTGAACATCCCGTGATCTAGGCTGCTCTGGAAAAGATTTTTACTTACTTTATGACTTTTACTTGACTACTTTAGTTAAAAAAATATATTACCTAGTTACTTAAGTTAAAGTTAACTTGATTACTTTACTTAAAAGTTAAGCTGATTACTTTACTTAAAAGCTAAGCTGATTACTTTACTTGAAACTTTAGATTACTTTAGTTGAAAGTTTAAATTACATTAATTGAAAGCTTAAGTTACTTTATTTAAAAGTTTACTTGATTACTTAAAACAACAACAACAACGTATGATTCAGATAAAGACAACGAATAGTTCAGTGCTACTTGAAGAACTGATAACCTGTTGATTTATGGCAAATGGTTTTTGTATTTTGTTTTTCTGAGATAACTTCGTTTTTTGAGCAGATAGATTTTTTATTTTCGTCTGGAAGTTTTTACGCAATATTTTCTTTTCCTGAATTTTTTTTTTCAGAAAATGATTTTTGCAGCCTGCGCTCTGATATACCCCAACTTAAAAAAAAAACACAGAACCAATCTCTAGGTTTTTTTTTATGTTTTCCCCCCTCTTCAATTTTTGTTTATCTAAATGTTCACGTCATTGCGAGAAATGTACTTTCAACCAAAACATTCAGAAATAAAATAAATAAAACTTCGTGCGTGTGTGTGTGTGTACGAGTGTATATCAAAGATCAGGTAGTTGAATCAACACCCTCTCCCCCCACCCCCCGCTGATGACCCTGGGATAGGGAGTAGTTTTCCATCCGTTCTATCAGTTGGGTGTGTGCTAGATAAACTCACTTCTCGTTTTACCCAGCTGTTTGACGTCAACTAGACACAAAAAAAAAATCTGGGTGTAGGGGCTAATTTTTTTTTTATTCTGTGTCTGTTTGGGAAATTTTGAAGTTGAACTTAAAAACTAGGTAACTAGTGAGTAGTGCTGAACAGGTCAAAATGTCTTCACCAACTACGTCAGACTGGTGATCCCCTGTGTTTGCGAGCGCGTGTGTTTATGTGTTTGTGTGTGTGTGAGTGTGTTTATGTGTTTGTGTGTGTGTGCGTGTGTTTATGCTCACTCTCCCTCCCACTTTTATTTTTGTTTACAAGACTGAACTTTTTATTGCATGAACTATTTACAAGCAATAATCATGTGAGTTTGCAATTCTGTTTGCATAAAATATTGGGTGTATTTGAACTAATATCCATGAAATGACATTTTAGTGTGAAATATTGGGTGTGTGTGAACCAATAACTATGTTGACATTTGTTTGTGATATATTGGGGTGTGTGAACAAATAACTATGAAATGACATTTGTTTGTGATATATTGGTGTGTGTGAACTAATAACCATGAAGTGACATTTGTGTGTGATATATTGGGTGTGTGTAAAGTAATGACCATGAAATGACATTTGTATGTGATATATTGGGTATGTATGAAGAAATGACTATGGTATTACTTTTGTGTGCAAAATGTTGATTAATATGAATTTATGACTACATATGAAGATAATATAAATGTGTACGGGCTTACTCCTATGTATTGAAGTACGTGATCAAACTCAAATCAGTTCAAAATGTCTCGTTTGAAAAATTATATAAAAAAGAACAAACAAGCTATCTAATTATTTTTGACAGTCATACCTACAAATATGAATTTTATTATTTTCTAATTTTCAAATTGTGTGAGTTCCGATTCAGTTTTTCCCAATGAATGAAATAAATCAATTACTGAATCACATCTGAGTTTCATCTGAATCACATCTAAGTTTCATCTGAATCACATCTGAGTTTCATCTGAATCACATCCTACTCATATTTTCCAATGACTGGCTTTAGATACACTTTTTGAAAACTGGAAATCTTTTTTGTACAAAATTTGGATTGAGTTATAGTTAATAAAAGGTGGTTACATGGATAGTATTTGGTAGATCAAGCTGTGGTCAATACAGTATGGACCAAGCTATATAAAGGTGAACTAAGACATATATGGCATTTAGTTCGGCTGAGATGTGGCACATACAGCATGGACCAAGCTATATAAAGGTGAACTAAGACATATATGGCATATAGTTCGGCTGAGATGTGGCACATACAAATGGACCAATATGAAGTTAATACAATATGGACCAATATGTCTTTAATACAAGGTGGACCTAGCTCTGGTGCATAAAGGTGGACCAAGAAGTGTTTAATATGAGTCAAGATATGGTTAATACAAGTTATGGACCAAGATGTGGCTAATAAAATGTGGATTAAGCTGTGGTATACAAATGTGGTCCAAGCTGGGGTTAACAGAAGTTTGACCTAGATGTGGCTAATAAAAGTTTGACCAAGATGTGACCAATAAAAGTTTGACCTAGATGGAATTAATAAAAAGCGGACCAGGAAGTGTCTGAGGACCTCAAAATGAGGAACCCTTTAAAAAAATCGGACTGCAGTCTGTATAGTTTTTAGTTTCCAGCTATTAAAATATCTTGAAATCTTTATTACATTAGAAAAAATGAATAAATAAAATTTATTTTTAACTATATTTTTGATAATATTGAAAAAATCAAGGATTTCATAACAAAAAATGTTTCTCTCATATATCAAAAGTATACAAACAAATGGTATTTAAAAAAAAATATAAAGTATTTATATAATTCTAGTTTCTAGTTTTAAATAAACAGAAACACTCATGAGATAAAGCAACACAATTTATATGTTATATTAATATGGTGAAAGTACACACACACACACATATATATATATATATATATATATATATATATCATTCACATACACATACATACACCTCCTTTCTATGTAATAATATACCACTGTAGTATGTCTAAATATAGCTACTAGTGCAGTATGGGGTTGTTCACTGAGTTTTGTGCGGCCATTGTTTTAATTAATTTTTTCATCAAGTATTTGTAAATGGATCATGGTGCTGCTCTTCAAAGTTTTCTTGCTACAAACCCCAGAATGTAGCTCAACTGTAATAGTATAGTGTTAAAACTACATCTATATATATATATAACACAACTTAGAGACGCAAGACGCAAGATTGTGGAATTCCCGAATACGTCGACAACCCGCGACAGCAGAAAAAAAACCCACTATAGTGTGGAAACGGTAGGGCTGGATCACAGCAAGCGTATTGTTTAAATATGAGTCAAGATGGATCGCAGCAAGCGTGCTGTTTATATTGATTGATAAGGCGGTGTATTACGACACGGGACGACTAGTGTTTCAATATTTCAATATTGTTCACAATGAAATAAACTACTTAAAATAATTCTTTAGGTAAGTGATCTCAATTTTAGAGAATTTTTTGCTGTGATATATTTGTCAGTGAAAAAAAAATGGTCCACCGCAGCAGTGAGATAGTACAAAATACAAACCGGCTTGACAAGGACTCGGCTTGTTAGGACGACAAACCTGTACCGTGTTGGTCTGTGTATCGTGTTGGTCGGTGTACCGTGTTGGTCTGTGTACCGTGTTGGTCGGTGTACCGTGTTGGTCGGTGTACCGTGTTGGTCGGTGTGCCGTGTTGGTCTGTGTAACGTGTTGGTCGGTGTACCGTGTTGGTCTGTGTACCGTGTTGGTCGGTGTACCGTGTTGGTCTGTGTACCGTGTTGGTCGGTGTACCGTGCTGGTGTTGGTTGGTGTACCGTGTTGGTCTGTGTACCGTGTTGGTCTGTGTACCGTGTTGGTCGGTGTACCGTGCTGGTGTTGGTTGGTGTACGGTGTTGGTCTGTGAACCGTGCTGGTTGGTGTATCGTGTTGGTCGGTGTACCGTGTTTGTGTTGGTCTGTGTACCGTGCTGGTGTTGGTTGGTGTACCGTGTTGGTATGTGTACCGTGTTGGTCGGTGTCCCGTATTGGTCGGTGTACCGTGCTGGTGTTGGTCTGTGTACCGTGTTGGTCGGTGTACCGTGCTGGTGTTGGTCTGTTTACCGTTTTGGTGTTGGTCTGTGTACCGTGCTGGTCGGTGTACCGTGCTGGTGTTGGTCTGTGTACCGTGCTGGTTTTGGTCGGTGTACCGTGTTGGTGTTGGTCTGTGTACCGTGTTGGTCTGTGTACCGTGTTGGTCGGTGTACCGTGTTGGTCTGTGTACCGTGTTGGTCGGTGTACCGTGCTGGTAATGGTTGGTTTACCGTGTTGGTCTGTGTACCGTGTTGGCCTGTGTACCGTGCTGGTGTTGGTAGGTGTACCGTGCTGACGTTGGTCTGTGTACCGTGTTGGTCGATGTACCGTGTTGGTCTGTGTAACGTGTTGGTCTGTGTACCGTGCTGGTGTTGGTTATGAACCGTGCTGGTGTTGGTCTGTGTGCCGTGTTGATCGGTTTACCGTGTTGGTCGGTTTACCGTGTTGGTCGGTGTACCGTGTTGGTCGGTGTACCGTGCGGGTGTTGGTTGGTGTACCGTGTTGGTCTCTGTACCGTGTTGGTCGGTGTACCGTATTTGTCGGTGTACCGTGTTGGTCGGTGTACCGTATTTGTCGGTGTACCGAGTTGGTCTGTGTACAGTGTTGGTCGGTGTACCGTGTTGGTCTGTGTACCGTGTTGGTCGGTGTACCGTGCTGGTGTTGGTCTGTGTACCGTGTTGGTCGGTGTACCGTGTTAGTTGGTGTATCGTGTTGGTCGGTGTACCGTGTTTATGTTGGTCTGTGTACCGTGTTGGTCGGTGTACCATGTTGGTCTGTGTACCCTGTTGGTCGGTGTACCGTGCCGGTGCTGGTAGATGTATTGTGTTGGCCCGTGTACCGTGTTGGTCTGTGTACCGTGTTGGTCGGTGTACCGTGCTGGTGTTGGTTGGTGTACGGTGTTGGTCTGTGAACCGTGTTGGCTGGTGTATCGTGTTGGTCGGTGTACCGTGTTTGTGTTGGTCTTTGTACAGTGCTGGTGTTGGTTGGTGTACCGTTTTGGTGATGGCCGGTGTACCGTGTTGGTATGTGTACCGTGTTTTGTCGGTGTACCGTGTTGGTTGGTTTACCGTGTTGGTCTGTGTACCGTGTTCGTCGGTGTACCGTGTTGGTCGGTGTACCGTGTTAGTCGGTGTACCGTGTTGGTCTGTGTACCGTGTTGGTCGGTGTACCGTGCTGGTGTTGGTTGGTGTACCGTGTTGGTCTGTGTACCGTGTTGGTCTGTGTACCGTGTTGGTCTGTGTACCGTGTAGTCTGTGTACCGTGTTGGTCGGTGTACCGTGCTGGTGTTGGTTTGTGTACGGTGTTGGTCTGTGAACCGTGTTGGTTGGTGTATCGTGTTGGTCGGTGTACCGTGTTTGTGTTGATCAGTGTACCGTGCTGGTGTTGGTTGGTGTACCGTGTTAGTATGTGTACCGTGTTGGTCGGTGTCCCGTATTGGTCGGTGTACCGTGCTGGTGTTGGTCTGTGTACCGTGTTGGTCGGTGTATCGTGCTGGTGTTGGTCTGTTTACCGTTTTGGTGTTGGTCTGTGTACCGTGCTGGTCGGTGTACCGTGCTGGTGTTGGTCTGTGTACCGTGCTGGCTTTGGTCGGTGTACCGTGTTGGTGTTGGTCTGTGTACCGTGATGGTCTGTGTACCGTGTTGGTCGGTGTACCGTGTTGGTCTGTGTACCGTGTTGGTCGGTGTACCGTGCTAGTAATGGTTGGTTTACCGTGTTGGTCTGCGTACCGTGTTGGCCTGTGTACCGTGCTGGTGTTGGTTGGTGTACCGTGCTGACGTTGGTCTGTGTACCGTGTTGGTCGATGTACCGTGTTGGTCTGTGTACCGTGTTGGTCTGTGTACCGTGCTGGTGTTAGTTGGTGAACCGTGCTGGTGTTGGTCTGTGTGCCGTGTTGATCGGTTTACCGTGTTGGTCGGTTTACCGTGTTGGTCGGTGTACCGTGTTGGTCGGTGTACCGTGTTGGTCGGTGTACCGTGCTGGTGTTGGTTGGTGTACCGTGTTGGTCTCTGTACTGTGTTGGTCGGTGTACCGTATTTGTCGGTGTACCGTGTTGGTCGGTGTACCTTGCTGGTAATGGTTGGTTTACCGTGTTGGTCTGTGTACCGTGTTGGTCGGTGTACCGTGTTGGTCGGTGTAGCGTGTTGGTTGGTGTACCGTGTTGGTCTGTGTTCAGTGTTGGTCGGTGTACCGTGTTGGTCTGTGTACCGTGTTGGTCGGTGTACCGTGCTGGTGTTGGTCTGTGTACCGTGTTAGTTGGTGTATCGTGTTGGTCGGTGTACCGTGTTAGTGTTGGTCTGTGTACCGTGTTGGTCGGTGTACCATGTTGGTCTGTGTACCGTGTTGGTGGGTGTACCGTGCCGGTGCTGGTAGGTGTACTGTGTTGGCCCGTGTACCGTGTTGGTCTGTGTACCGTGTTGGTCGGTGTACCGTGCTGGTGTTGGTTGGTGTACGGTTTTGGTCTGTGAACCGTGTTGGTTGGTGTATCGTGTTGGTCGGTGTACCGTGTTTGTGTTGGTCTTTGTACAGTGCTGGTGTTGGTTGGTGTACCGTTTTGGTGATGGCCGGTGTACCGTGTTGGTATGTGTACCGTGTTTTGTCGGTGTACCGTGTTTTGTCGGTGTACCGTGTTGGTCGGTGTACCGTGTTGGTCTGTGTACCGTGTTGGTCTGTGTACCGTGTTGGTCTGTGTACCGTGCTGGTGTTGGTTGGTGTACCGTGCTGTTGTTGGTCTGTGTACCGTGTTGGTCTGTGAACCGTGCTGGTGCTGGTCGGTGTGCCGTGTTGGTCGGTTTACCGTGTTGGTCGGTGTACCGTGTTGGTCGGTGTACAGTGTTGGTCTGTGTACCGTGTTGGTCAATGAACCGTGTTGGTCGGTGTACATTGCTGGTAATTGTTGGTGTACCGTGTTGGTCTGTTACCGTTTTGGTCGGTGTACCGCGTTGGTCTGTATACCGTGCCGGTCGGTGTACCGTGTTGGTCGGTGTACCGTGTTAATCGGTGTACCGTGCTGTTGTTGGTTGGTGTACCGTGTTGGACTGTGTACCGTGTTGGTCGGTGAACCGTGTTGGTCGGTGTACATTGCTGGTAATTAATGGTGTACCGTGTTGGTCTGTTACCGTGTTGGTCGGTGTACCGCGTTGGTCTTTGTACCGTGACGGTCGGTGTACCGTGTTGGTCTGTGTACCGTGTTGTTCGGTGTACCGCGTTGGTCTGTGTACCGTGTTGGTCTGTGTACCATGCTGGTGTTGGTTGGTGTACCGTGCTTGTGTTGGTCTGTGTACAGTGTTGGTTTGTGTACCGTGTTGGTCAGTGCACCGTGTTGGTCTGTGTACCGTGCTGGTGTTGGTTGGTAAATGTGCTGCTGTTGGTTGGTGTACCGTGCTGGTGTTGGTCTGTGTTCCGTGTTGGTCGATGTACCGTGTTGGTCTGTAAACCGTGTTGGTCTGTGTACCATGCTGGTGTTGGTCGGTGTACCGTGCTGGTGTTGGTCTGTGTACTGTCTTGGTCGGTGTACCGTTGCTGTCGGTGTACAGTGTTGGTCGGTGTACCGTGTTGGTCTGTGTACGGTGTTGGTCGGTGGACCGTGCTAGTAATGGTTGGTTTACCGTGTTGGTCTGAGTACCGTGTTGGTCGTTGTACCGTGCTGGTGTTGGTCGGTGTACCGTGCTGGTGTTGGTCTGTGTACTGTCTTGGTCGGTGTACCGTTGCTGTCGGTGTACAGTGTTGGTCGGTGTACCGTGTTGGTCTGTGTACCGTGTTGGTCTGTGTATCGTGTTGGTCGTTGTACCGTGCTGGTGTTGGTCTGTTTACCGTTTTGGTTTTGGTCTGTGTACCGTGCTGGTCGGTGTACCGTGCTGGTGTTGGTCTGTGTACCGTGTTGGTCTGTGTACCGTGTTGGTCGGTGTACCGTGTTGGTCTGTGTACCGTGTTGGTCGGTGTACCGTGCTGGTAATGGTTGGTTTACCGTGTTGGTCTGTGTACCGTGTTGGCCTGCGTACCGTGCTGGTGTTGGTTGGTGTACCGTGCTGACGTTGGTCTGTGTACCGTGTTAGTCGATGTACCGTGTTGGTCTGTGTACCGTGTTAGTCGATGTACCGTGTTGGTCTGTGTACCGTGTTGGTCTGTGTACCGTGCTGGTGTTGGTTGGTGAACCGTGCTGGTGTTGGTCTGTGTGCCGTGTTGATCGGTTTACCGTGTTGGTCGGTTTACCGTGTTGGTCGGTGAAACGTGCTGGTGTTGGTTGGTGTACCGTGTTGGTCTCTGTACCGTGTTGGTCGGTGTACCGTGTTGGTCTGTGTACCGTGTTGGTCGGTGTACCGTGTTGGTCGGTGTAGCGTGTTGGTTGGTGTACCGTGTTGGTCTGTGTACCGTGTTGGTCTGTGTACAGTGTTGGTCGGTGTACCGTGTTGGTCTGTGTACCGTGTTGGTCGGTGTACCGTGCTGGTGTTGGTCTGTGTACCGTGTTGGTCGGTGTACCGTGGTAGTTGGTGTATCGTGTTGGTCGGTGTACCGTGTTAGTGTTGGTCTGTGTACCGTGTTGGTCGGTGTACCATGTTGGTCTGTGTACCATGTTGGTGGGTGTACCGCGCCGGTGCTGGTAGGTGTACTGTGTTGGCCCGTGTAACGTGTTGGTCTGTGTACCGTGTTGGTCGGTGTACCGTGCTGGTGTTGGTTGGTGTACGGTGTTGGTCTGTGAACCGTGTTGGTTGGTGTATCGTGTTGGTCGGTGTACCGTGTTTGTGTTGGTCTTTGCACAGTGCTGGTGTTGGTTGGTGTACCGTTTTGGTGATGGCCGTTGTACCGTGTTGGTATGTGTACCGTGTTTTGTCGGTGTACCGTGTTTTGTCGGTGTACCGTGTTGGTCGGTGTACCGTGTTGGTCTGTGTACCGTGCTGGTGTTGGTTGGTGTACCGTGCTGTTGTTGGTCTGTGTACCGTGTTGGTCTGTGAACCGTGCTGGTGTTGGTCTGTGTGCCGTGTTGGTCGGTTTACCGTGTTGGTCGGTGTACCGTGTTGGTCGGTGTACAGTGTTGGTCTGTGTACCGTGTTGGTCAGTGAACCGTGTTGGTCGGTGTACATTGCTGGTAATTGTTGGTGTACCGTGTTGGTCTGTTACCGTTTTGGTCGGTGTACCGCGTTGGTCTGTATACCGTGTCGGTCGGTGTACCGTGTTGGTCGGTGTACCGTGTTGGTCGGTGTACCGTGTTGGTCTGTGTACCGTGTTGATCTGTGTACCGTGCTGGTGTTGGTTGGTGTACCGAGCTGGTGTTGGTCTGTGTGCCGTGTTGGTCTATGTACCGTGTTGATCGGTGTACCGTGCTGGTGTTGGTTGGTGTACCGTGTTGGTCTGTGTACCGTGTTGGTTTGTGTACCGTGTTGGTCGGTGAACCGTGTTGATCGGTGTACATTGCTGGTAATTAATGATGTACCGTGTTGGTCTGTTACCGTGTTGGTCGGTGTACCGCGTTGGTCTTTGTACCGTGACGGTCGGTGTACCGTGTTGGTCTGTGTACCGTGCTGGTGTTGGTTGGTGTACCGTGTTGGTCGGTGTATTGTGCTGGTGTTGGTTGGTGTACCGTTTTTGTCTGTGTACCGTGTTGGTTGATGTACCGTGTTGGTCGATGTAGCGTGTTGGTCGATGTAGCGTGTTGGTCGGTGTACCGTGTTGGTCTGTGTACCTTGTTGGTCTGTGTACCGTGCTGCTGTTGGTCTGTGTATCGTGCTGGTGTTGATCGGTGTACCGTGTTTGTCGGTGTACCGTGTTGGTCGGTGTACCGCGCCGGTGTTGGTCTGTGCACCGTAATGGTTTTGGTTGGTGTACCGTGTTCGTCGGTGTACCGCGCTGGTGTTGGTTGGTGTACCGTGCTGGTGTTGGCCGGTGTACCGTGTTGGCCTGCGTACCGTGCTGGTGGTGGTTGGTGTACCGTGCTGGGGTTGGTCGGTGTACCATGTTTGTCGGTGTACCGTGTTGGTCTGTGTACCGTGTTAGTCGGTGTACCGTGCTGGTGTTTGTCTGTTTACCGTTTTGGTGTTGGTCTGAGTACCGTGCTGATGTTGGTCGGTGTACCGTGCTGGTGTTGGTTGGTGTACCGTGCTGGTGTTGGTTGGTGTACCGTGCTGGTGTTGGCCTGTGTACCGTGTTGGCCTGTGTACCGTGTTGGTCGGTGAACCGTGTTGGTCTGTTACCGTGCTGGTGTTGGTTGGTGTACCGTGTTGGTCGGTTACCGTGTTGGTCTGTTTACCGCGTTGGTCTGTGTACCGTGTTGGTCGGTGTAACGCGTTGGTCTGTGTAACGTGTTGGTCGGTGTACCGTGTTGGTCAGTGTACCGTGTTGGTCTGTGTACCGTGCTGGTGTTGGTTGGTGTACCGTGCTGGTAAAGGTTGGTTTACAGTGTTGGTCTGTGTACCGTGTTGATCGGTGTACCTTGCTGGTGTTGGTTGGTGTACCGTGTTGGTCAGTGAACCGTGTTTGTCGGTGTACATTGCTGGTAATATTTGGTGTACCGTGTTGGTCTGTTACCGTGTTGGTCGGTGTACCGCGTTGGTCTGTATACCGTGTCGATCAGTGTACCGTGTTGGTCAGTTTACCGTGTTGTTCGGTGTACCGCGTTGGTCTGTGTTCTGTGTTGGTCGGTGTACCCTGTTGGTCTGTGTACCGTGTTGGTCTGTGTACCGTGTTGGTCTGTGTACCGTGCTGGTGTTGGTTGGTGTACCGTGATGGTGTTGGTCTGTGTACCGTGTTGGTCTGTGTACCGTGTTGGTCGGTGAACCGTGTTGGTCGGTGTACATTGCTGGTAATTGTTGGTGTACCGTGTTGGTCTGTTACCGTGTTGGTCGGTGTACCGCGTTGGTCTGTGTACCGTGTCGGCCGGTGTACTGTGTTGGTCTGTGTACCGTGTTGTTCGGTGTACCGCGTTAGTCTGTGTACCGTGTTGGTCGGTGTACCGCGTTTGTCTGTGTACCGTGTTGGTCGGTGTACCGTGTTGGTCTGTGTACCGTGTTGGTCTGTGTACCGTGCTGGTGTTGGTTGGTGAATGTGCTGGCGTTGGTTGATGTATTGTGCTGGTGTTGGTCTGTGTACCGTGTTGGTCGATGTACCGTGTTGTTCGGTGTACCGCGTTTGTCTGTGTACCGTGTTGGTCTGTGTACCGTGTTGGTCTGTGTACCGTGCTGGTGTTGGTTGGTGTACCGTGCTGTTGTAGGTCTGTGTACCGTGTTGGTCGGTTTACCGTGTTGGTCGGTGTACCGTGTTGGTCGGTGTACCGTGCTGGTAAAGGTTGGTTTACAGTGTTGGTCAGTGAACCGTGTTGATCGGTGTACATTGCTTGTAATTGTTGGTGTACCGTGTTGGTCTGTTACCGTGTTGGTCGGTGTACCGCGTTGGTCTGTATACCGTGTCGGTCAGTGTACCGTGTTGGTCGGTGTACCGTGTTGTTCGGTGTACCGCGTTGGTCTGTGTACCGTGTCGGTCGGTGTACCCTGTTGGTCTGTGTACCGTGTTGGTCTGTGTACCGTGCTGGTGTTGGTTGGTGTACCGTGCTGGTGTTGGTCTGTGTACCGTGTTGGTCTGTGTACCGTGTTGATCGGTGTACCGTGCTGGTGTTGGTTGGTGTACCGTGTTGGTCTGTGTACCGTGTTGGTCGGTGAACCGTGTTGGTCGGTGTACATTGCTGGTAATTGTTGGTGTACCGTGTTGGTCTGTTTCCGTGTTGGTCGGTGTACCGAGTTGGTCTGTGTACCGTGTCGGCCGGTGTACCATGTTGGTCTGTGTACCGTGTTGTTCGGTGTACCGCGTTTGTCTGTGTACCGCGTTTGTCTGTGTACCGTGTCGGTCTGTGTACCGTGTTGGTCTGTGTACCGTGCTGGTGTTGGTTGATGAATGTGCTGGGGTTGGTTGATGTACCGTGCTGGTGTTGGTCTGTCTACCGTGTTGGTCGATGTACCGTGTTGGTCTGTGTACCGTGTTGGTCTGTGTACCGTGTTGGACGGTGTACCGTGTTGGTCAGTGTACCCTGCTGGTGTTGGTTGGTGTACCGTGTTCGTCGGTGTACCGTGCTGGTGCTGGTCGGTGTACCGTGTTGGCCTGTGTACCGTGCTGGTGTTGGTCTGTGTACCGTGTTGGTCGGTGCACCGTACTGGTGTTGGTCTGTGTACCGTGTTGGTCTGTGTACCGCGCTGGTGTTGGTCTGTGTGTACCGTGCTGGTGTTGGCCGGTGTACCGTGTTTGCCGGTGTACCGCGCTGGTCTGTGTACCGTGCTGGTTTTGGTTGGTGTACCGTGTTCGTCGGTGTACCGTGTTCGTCGGTGTACCGTGCTGGTGTTGGTTGGTGTACCGTGCCGATGTTGGTCTGTGTACCGTATTGGTCGGTGTACCGTGCTGGTGTTGGTCTGTGTACCGTGTTGGTCGGTGTACCGTGCTGGTGTTTGTCTGTTTACCGTTTTGGTGTTGGTCGGTGTACCGTGTTGGTCTGTGTACCGTGCTGGTATTGGTCTGTGTATCGTGCTGGTGTTGGTTGGTGTACCGTGCTGGTGTTGGCCTGTGTACCGTGTTGATCGGTGTACCGTGCTGGTGTTGGACTGTGTACCGTGTTGGTCGGTGTACCGTTCTGGTGTTGGCCTGTGTACCGTGTTGGACGGTGTACCGTGCTGGTGTTGGTCTGTGTACCGTGTTGGTCGGTGTACCGTGCTGGTGTTTGTCTGTTTACCGTTTTGGTGTTGGTCTGTGTACCGTGCTGGTGTTTGTTGGTGTACCGTGCTGGTGCTGGTATGTGTACCGTGTTGGTCGGTGTACCGTGCTGGTGTTTGTCGGTGTACCGTGTTGGTCTGTGTACCGTGCTGGTGTTGGTCTGTGTACCGTGTTGGTCTGTGTACTGTTTTGGTGTTGGTCGGTGTACTGTATTGGTCTGAGTACCGTGCTGGTGTGGGTCTGTGTACCGTGTTTGTCGGTGTACCGTATTGGTGTTTGTCGTTGAAAGGAGGGGGACAGGGTGGGAAAACATTTTAAGTCGCGGGGCCGGACCAAGTTCAGACGGATGGAGCGTTCTCATTAGCTCATTTAAATCAAAAGTAAACGTCATAATAGAATATTTTATTGAGTTGCAGGCTGAAAGAAACATTATGGCTGTATGGATATAAAGTCTGCGGGCAGAAATAATCAGTCTAGTTGGCCGGATAGGCCATGGCTGGGACAGCGGCTTGATCTGTTCGATTACGTCTGTAATACCACTGGAACTGTTCATTAGGAGAATTATATCGTGCGGTATATTTGTTTAGCTATCATGAGAACGAGATAAGTATGCGTGCTTTTATTACTCAGTATTGTTATTGATTTAATTTTTTATTTTTGATTTTTATTAAATTTTCTCAACACCGAAGACAACATTTTTACTTCGTCTCTATTCCATCTCTCAATTAAACAGAAAACAATTTATTAGCAGAAATTTTTTGAGGAATGCAAAAGAACTTAGATTTTTTATTTACACACTTTATTGAATTCGTTGAATATTCCTAAGATTGCCAAATGAGCTAAAAACTAAAAAAACAACGATTACTAATATTACACTTGTATTTGTTGATTTATTGCAGTTGATAATACGTTTTGAAATAAATGGGTTTATCCCCAATATACCAGGATCCCGAGAGTAACATCTACCACCTCGGGATAAACAGAACGCTGGAATAGGAAAAACACAACTAGCTTGATAGTTACCTAGTCCCTTAAGATAAAAAAAAATATGGTATGATGTGGCACATGCAGATAGTACTGACAGGTAGATAGTACTGACAGGTAGATAGTACTGACAGGTAGATAGTACTTTTAGGTACATAATACTGACATATCAACATTACTGACAGGTAGATAGTACTGACAGGTAGATAGTACCTTTAGGTACATAATACTGACATATCAACATTGCTGACAGGTAGATAGTACTGACAGGTAGATAGTACTGACAGGTAGATTGTACTTTTACGTACATAATACTGACATATCAACATTACTGACAGGTAGATAGTACTGACAGGTAGATAGTACTTTTAGGTACATAATACTGACATATCAACATTACTGACAGGTAGATAGTACTGACAGGCAGATAGTACTGATTGGTAGATCTAAACTTTGAGTTTTCAGACTTTTTCTACTTATTACTAACCAACTCAAGAACTATCTAAAGGAATCGTTGCTTGTATAGCTATTAAAATGTATTTGAAATCATTGTACATTTTTTAATTAATTTGTTTATTTCAGAAACTTCTTTCAGTGATAATTTTAATGAAAATCCGTCACTGTGACGTATGTAATAGAAATCAGATCCGTCACTGTGACTGATATCTATCACATACGTCACAGCGACGGATCTGATTTCTATTACATACGTCACAGTGACGGATCTGATTTCTATTACATACGTCACATTGACGGATCTGATTTCTATTACATACGTCACAGTGACGGATCTTATTTCTATTACATACGTCACAGTGACGGATCTGATTTCTATTACATACGTCACAGTGACGGATCTGATTTCTATTACATACGTCACAGTGACGGATCTGATTTCTATTACATACGTCACAGTGACGGATCTGATTTCTATTACATACGTCACAGGGACGGATCTCATATCTATTACATACGTCACAGTGACGGATCTATCTACCTGTCAGTCAGTAATGTTGATATGTCAGTATTATGTACCTGTCAGTACTATCTACCTGTCAGTACTATCTACCTGTCAGTACTATCTACCTGTCTCTAAAAACTGAACTACCACTTAGTTTACTTTTGAGTCTCCTGGACACAGACTGCAGTGGACATTGAAATGCAGTGCTCGATTTAAGAAAAAAAACCAGTGCCGGGGATGAACAAAATTTTCTGCAGAGCCGGGGATAAATGTCATCCCCGGCAGGGATATATTAGATAAAGCAGAGCCGGGGATGACAGTCCTCAGTGCCGGGGATACCCCCGGCATCCCCGGCGGTAAATCGAGCACTGTAGAAATGTCTCTATACTTGAATGTGTGAGGAGTTAGCAGACATGTCTTAAAGCAAATAAATTGATATCATCATATATCTGAACTAGAACAAGAAGTTTTTAAATAGGCATGCACCCTGAGTGTGTTATTTGATATCTCTATTTGATATCATTATTTGATTTCGTTATTTGATATCTTTATTTGATATCGTTGTTTGATATCGTTATTTGATATCGTTATTTGATATTGTTATTTGATATCGGTATTTGATATTGTTATTTGATGTCGTTGTTTGATATCGTTGTTTGATATCGGTGTTTGATATCGTTGTTTGATATCGTTGTTTGATATTGTTATTTGATTATTTGATATCGTTATTTGATATTGTTATTTGATATTGTTATTTGACATCGTTGATTGATATCGTTATTTGATATCGTTATTTGATATCTTTGTTTGATATCGTTGTTTGATATCGTTGTTTGATATTGTTATTTATATTATTTGATATCGTTGATTGATATCGTTATTTGATATTGTTCTTTGTATTATCTTATACATGTGATACGCCCTGTCATAGTGTTCCCTAAATTATGCCCCATTGGCCAACTAGCCTTAAGCTCTCATTATGCGGCCCAACATAAACCCATATCTATTTTAATTACTTATAATACGCTAATGGCTTTTAAAATCAATTAAGGATAATTATGTTTTTCCTGTAGGACCAAATCAAATTTCAATGATGTTTAATTACTTTTAGCTCTCATGGATTAAGTGGCTTTACATATATTCGCCGAAACATTTATAAAGAGAAATGAAAAAAAAATCCTATTTCTGCAAGAATTTTTTTACTACAGCTGCACATAAATTAACAAGTCAGAGATGCAAAATGTCTAATGAAACTATCAATATGACTGATGAAATTATCAATATGACTGGTGAAATTATCAATATGACTGGTGAAATAATCAATATGACTGATTAAATTATCAATATCATTGATGAAGCTATCAATATGTTTGATGAAGCTATCAATATGTTTGATGAAGCTATCAATATGACTGAGAAACATACCAATATGACTGATGAAACTAGCCATATGTTGATTTTTTTCTTTGAACTAGATTGGAAATAACTTAAGATCAAATATTTTCATTAGAGAAAAAATGTACAGAGTAAATTTTGTTTTATGAGTACAGATTTTATTTTCCTACTTGTTCTTATTTGTCCCAAATGAAACAGTCAATTGTCGACAGTTGACTGAAGTAAATTTTGTTCCATTCAAAGAAATTGTTATAAAAAATATGAATCAGTCCGAGAAAGTTTTTTTTTTTAGTTACGTTATAATTTTGTCAATCTCTCTTTTTAATTTATTTCTACATTTAGATAATTTATTTCTACATTTAGATAACTTATCTCTACATTTAGATAACTTATTTCTACATTTAGATAATTTATTTCTACATTTAGATAATTTATTTCTACATTTAGATAATTTATCTCTACATTTAGATAACTTATTTCTACATTTAGATAATTTATTTCTACATTTAGATAACTTATTTCTACATTTAGATAATTTATTTCTACATTTAGATAATTTATTTCTACATTTAGATAATTTATTTCTACATTTAGATAATTTATTTCTTACATTTAGATAACACTTTGGCCATCATTACGGAACAGTGAATTGGTTGGCAATACAAAAATATTTATTATTGCTTTTATACAAAATGTCACGGAAAATGTATGCACATTAGTGTAAAAGTCAAGAAATTAAACTTTAAAGTGTGTTTGCTTACTAGATTTACGATTATACTGTAACTTTCTCGAACTAGTCCCCATAGGTCATCTCCCAGCATGTTTTAATGTGTTGTCCTAGGTAGCGACGTTCAAACCGCAGTATATCTTGATGAAAGCGTTCCCTTTGCTCCAAGAGAATGTCGCCATATTCTCATAAGAAGTGTTGAGGTGGGAGTCAGACATATGATTCAACCCATTTCGTAAAGACTTTTTACCTAGAACAGCGAAACACTGTCATAAGTCTTATTCTGATATGGAGAGGTGGAACTATTGGGGCCCCTCCAGTGGCCCTGATTCAAGTTGCTCTATAGGCAAAGGTCGCAGGGATTTCAAATGTTACTACTATGATGTATTCATGATCATAGCTGGTACAGTTTATACTATACTACGTGTATTTATGATCATAGCTGGTACAGTTTATACTATACTACGTGTATTCATGATCATAGCTGGTACAGTTTATACTATACTACGTGTATTCTTGATCGTTGCTGGAACAGTTTATACTATAATACGTGTATTCTTGATCATAGCTGGTACAGTTTATACTATACTACATGAATTCATGATCATAGCTGGTACAGTTTATACTATACTACGTGCATTCTTGATCGTTGCTGGTAGAGTTTATACTATACTACTTGTATTTTTTATCATAGCTGGTACAGTTTATACTATACTACTTGTATTTATGATCATAGCTGGTACAGATTATACTATACTACATGTATTCATGATCATAGCTTGTACAATTTATACTATATTACATGTATTCATGGTCATAGCTGGTACAGATTATACTATAGATTCACTCACGGTCTATTACCTATAGATGTGGACATAGCTGGTACAGTTTATTCTGAAGATGTCACTAATAGTCTTTTATCTCTGTAGATATGGTAAATGTATTGCACCAAAAAAAAAAAACAGCCTTATAAAGCATGGGACACGTTAAAAAAAATAGCCAAAATCCATTCTGAAATCCACTGTAAAACCGCCAGGTAAGTCCAGATAAGTCCAGGTAAGTCCAGGTAAGTATATTTGAAAATTAATGTCAAAACGTACACGTCCATTTTTAAATTTTATAATTTTTTTTTATTATTGAGGTAATTTCAAACATTGACGACGACAAAACCGCACACAATCGTGTCTGAGGTCCGCCATGTAAACTTGTCCCTTCCTTCCCATAGTTCTAAACAAATTAACGTCCATGTACTGCAGGCAGGCCCAACAATTGTTTATATTGTAATGGCATATTTGTTCCATTACCTCTGTAATGTCATGTTTTTTATTTTACCTATGTAATGTCATATTTTTTATTTTACCTCTGTAATGTTATATATGTTATTTTACCTCTGTAATGTCATATATATTATACTACCTCTGTGATGTCATATTTATGCTGTAGTCTGTAAACATGGTATTGTATTTCTTATCATGGTAGAAATGCTACTATTGTTTACCACCATGTTTATATCATAAGAGTTCTAAATCTGCTCTCATTATTTCCTACATTATATTTTGGATCAGGTTGACCAAATGACGTCATCAGTCTGGGGGTGTCTGGGGGTGTTTGTCTTCCTGTTGTTTTCTTTCACAATTAGAAATAAAAAGGGATGTGGTGGGGGGGGGGGCAGTGAATGGTAGAATAAGTAGGTCAGCTATTTCGATTCCCAAAGCAGTAAGAGAGGAAATGACGTAGGAGAGTTTCCGTTGCACAGACAAGAAGAGAAAACAAAAGTAGCGAGTTGGTTTCTATAGAAGTTGTCAGGGTAATAATTCATTGAATAGAGTACAACAGTAAGTGACATATTTGAATAGAGTACAAAGTAAGTGACATATTTGAATAGAGTACAACAGTAAGTGACATATTTGAATAGAGTACAACAGTAAGTGACATTTGAATAGAGTACAACAGTAAGTGACATATTTGAATAGAGTACAACAGTAAGTGACATATTTGAATAGAGTACAACAGTAAGTGACTATTTGAATAGAGTACAACAGTAAGTGACATATTTGAATAGAGTTCAACAGTAAGTGACATATTTGAATAGAGTACAACAGTATGTGACATATGATAGGAAACTCCACATGGAAATCAACTGCTGTAGACGTGCTCATCTATTAGATAACTGAACATAAGAAATAAAAAGTAATAGACCAACAGATTGCACAGAGTGACAGTGATGACACTTGAGATTCTAGTCGCCGATTATCGTGCTGACATTGACATGAGCTGACACTGACATTTAAAAAAAGAAAGTTGAAGATGTACACTTGACTATGGTGCATTATATAATTTTACAATTGATAATGGTGCACTGTGTTATGGTACATTTGATAATGGTGCACATTATGTATTTTTACACTTGTTTATAGTGCAAGATATGTAGTTATCTTGTTTATGGTGCACAATACACAGCAGTATACTTCACTATGGGGCACAATATACAGCGGTATACTTCACTATGGTGCACAATATACAGCGGTATACTTCACTATGGGGCACAATATGTAGCTGTACACTTGATAATGGTGCACATTTTGTAGTGGTTTGCTTAACTATGGTGCGATATATAGTTATACACTTGACTTTGGTTATGGTGCACTATGTGTTATGGTACACGTGATTATGTTGCACAATGTGTTATGGTACACTTGATTATGGTGCACAATAGTTGCCTCATGACCCTTTATGTTAAGCACACCATTTTTAATTTCCTTCCGAAGTTTCGCACAACAAAATATTTTTCGCCGTCCACATACGGTGGTATGTAAATATTAAATATATGGAATGAGAGATTGTGGGACGAGTGGTGAAGGGGTCGTGGACAGAAAAGTATACCGTATGTATAAAGTAGTTAGGAACCCCATGAAAGCAGGAATGCATATTTACTGATGACTATGATTTTAAGATGTTTTGTTGTATAAATAGTGCATGTGTAAAAGTTAACTTTGAGACAAAGTATGATGTTCCTTTCACTAAATCAGTGTATATTTGTCATCACGTTCGTCTGATTTAGTCGTATGTATAATTAATACATTTATAACTACTAATGGTGTATTTATTTTGTCACATGAGTTTATAATACAGAACGTGGACATTTTACTATCCCAACTAACATCAATAAAGTCTGTTGGAAACTTTTACAAAATGACGAACATCTGATCTTACAATCGGTTTATTTTGTACAAATATGATGTGTACTTAAAGTAGCCTTGCTTATCTGAACTGAATGTACAGAATGATTCTATATTTAGAAGAAATAACAATAATGTAATGCATCATTTGATAAATAATGTGTCCAGAGAAGTATGTGTCCTTTCGACATTGCATTCTAATCATGCAAGAAATGAAATAGTTCTAATTAAATCATGTTATTGACATAAACAATGTTGTATTCCTATAATTATGTGCATCTGTCCTGGAATGTTTGAATTTGATTTATTACAAACATGCTTAATGTCAAGGATCACAAATATTGTTTCTATACACATAACGTTTATATTAGAAGAAATGTTATTTTCTTTTAAACTGGTTAGTCCAAACAATCGCAAACATTTGGTGTTTTGAGTACACAATGTACAGGGCATGGAGGGGAGTGAAAAGATCTTTCTTGTTTATGGATCTATATGAACATTGTCTCTTGTTTATGGATCTATATGAACATTGTCTCTAGTTTATGGATCTATATGAACATTGTCTCTAGTTTATGGATCTATATGAACATTGTCTCTTGTTTATGGATCTATATGAACATTGTCTCTAGTTTATGGATCTATATGAACATTGTCTCTTGTTTATGGATGTAAATGAACATTGTCTCTTGTTTATGGATCTATATGAACATTGTCTCTAGTTTATGGATCTATATGAACATTGTCTCTAGTTTATGGATCTATATGAACATTGTCTCTTGTTTATGGATCTATATGAACATCGTCTCTAGTTTATGGATCTATATGAACATTCTAGTTTATGGATCTATATGAACATTGTCTCTTGTTTATGGATCTATATGAACATTGTCTCTAGTTTATGGATCTATATGAACATTGTCTCTAGTTTATGGATCTATATGAACACTGTCTCTAGTTTATGGATCTATATGAACATTGTCTCTTGTTTATGGATCTATATGAACATTGTCTCTAGTTTATGGATCTATATGAACATTCTAGTTTATGGATCTATATGAACATTGTCTCTTGTTAATGGATCTATATGAACATAGTCTCTAGTTTATGATCTATATGAAAATTGTCTCTTCTTTATGATCTATATGAACATTGTCTCTAGTTTATGGATCTATATGAACATTGTCTCTAGTTTATGGATCTATATGAACATTGTCTCTAGTTTATGTATCTATATGAACATTGTCTCTAGTTTATGGATCTATATGAACATTGTCTCTTGTTTATGGATGTAAATGAACATTGTCTCTTGTTTATGGATCTATACGAACATTGTCTCTAGTTTATGTATCTATATGAACATTGTCTCTAGTTTATGGATCTATATGAACATTGTCTCTAGTTTATGGATCTATATGAACATCGTCTCTAGTTTATGGATCTATATGAACATTCTAGTTTATGGATCTATATGAACATTGTCTCTTGTTTATGGATCTATATGAACATTGTCTCTAGTTTATGGATCTATATGAACATTGTCTCTTGTTTGTGGATCTATATGAACACTGTCTCTAGTTTATGGATCTATGTGAACATTGTCTCTAGTTTATGGATCTATATGAACATTGTCTCTTGTTTGTGGATCTAAATGAACAATATTTCTTACATTTGTTTTTTCAAAATATAAGACACACCAGTACAAATAAAATGGATGACTGTTGACTTTGTTGTCCATTACAAAAGTTACTAAATATTTAATTATACAGATGTGTTTATGAATATGTGTTCATAATGATAAACATTAGCTTACTAGATTCAGAAATAAATATTTAATAAAAAATATAAAAACTATATAATAAAAAATATTGTTAAGAAAATAAAGATGAAATTTTTGAATGGTCTCCATTTAATACGACTTTGTCTTTGTAACTTCTATATCTCGGTGGTGCTTCCATGGCCATTGCACCCTTCGGCTATGGAGATGGTGAAAGCAGGGCAACGTAAAAACAGTTTTATGACGACAGCTATAAGTATATCCCTACAACTTTAGAGCCACTGATGAGTTGGACAATTCTATTTAATTAGTCAAGTTTTAAAGTATCTACTGCCAGGAACACATTTATATATTTTGTTAGATTAAAAGTTTAGGGTTACAAACATACAAGTCAGATTATAAAGTGTTTCTAGTGACCCAGGTTGGGGAAAGTTCTGTAATATAGATCCAGAAGACATGAGCCTCAGAATGGGTATTTGGCTGCACCAATCACTAGGCTGGAAAATGAGTCATAATTATGGGCCAATCAAAAGAGTTGGTGCCTTAGCATCATGTGACGGCTTAATTCAAAGATATAATCAGCATGTAAGTTAGTTTTCGTCAGACCGACTGGAGACAGACAAGAGACTGGACAGACCAACAAATGTTCAGACCGACTGAAGACAGACAAGAGACTGGACAGACCAACTAATGTTAAGACCAGGGCTGGGGAGCCGGTGTCGGTGGTGTCGGTAGTTTTGCCGGTGTCGGCATGTGTACTTTGTCCGGTGTCGGTGTCGGTGTCGGCATGTGTACTTTGTCCGGTGTCGGTGTCGGCATGTGTACTTTGTCCGGTGTCGGTGTCGGCATGTGTACTTTGTCCGGTGTCGGTGTCGGCATGTGTACTTTGTCCGGTGTCGGTGTCGGCATGTGTACTTTGTCCGGTGTCGGTGTCGGCATGTGTACTTTGTCCGGTGTCGGTGCAAAAACTCCCCCCCCCCCCAAAAAAAAATACTGGAACATTAATTAAATAATCCAGAACAACGTCAGATAGTTCTTAGCCAATCTTTAATTTAAAGTTTTCTTAAGTTCTTTTTTTCTTTTTAAATAGATACTTGGTAAATTTGTTTATCAACAAATGGATTATTTTCCAAAGCAAGATTCTCTACATTACAACAACTTGTCAACATTAACAAAATTGTGACTGAAAGCAGATAGGAAGACTACTGGCTATGTTCACTCTGTTATTCACTCAATCATTGTAAATCATAAGAAATTTTTAGTTTGCATCTCTATATCAATATCCATGTTGGAGAAAGATTACACACAAACCTATTCAAGTCTTTTAGAACTTCAAAGAATGATCACACTCTCCACAGCTTAATTTCTCTCAGCCAGAATGAAACATTACCATTCTACGTCCCAATGACACTACATTAAAGCCCAGTCCGTAGCTGGAGCTGTTGAGGCCCCCCCCCCCCCCCCACCTATTGCAATACAAACATTTTCACTACATATTTCAGGTTTAATTCGGGTGTAAAATAACGATTCCTTCCTCTATCGACTGTTAAGTATGTAGTGTCTTCATACGTCTCTCTCTTTTCTAAAAAGATAGGTCTGGAACAATCATTTTTTATCATTGTCTGTAGCCCTTGCCTTGATTTTATTTCAGCATTCTGCATTCTCTGAATGACCACTTATAAACTTCCAAGCATCATTGCTCTAGTGTTGTTGGATATGTCTGCACTTTGCAGTGACTTGCTGACTTAGGCAATCGTTAATAATAATCTTGACCAATATTTGAGCATAAGCCTACACATAAATGAGAACTTATTAAAAGTAGCGAATTGGCCGCTTCAGGTTTACTATAAAAATAACATCCCACATACTGTGGCATATATTGAAGTAAACCATACACTTTTGTTACTTCAATGTAATCACTGCAGCTACTATTGATGTCCATAATTGTGTTTTTCGTGACCTTTCAATGTTACATGTACAACTGATAACTTTTTTTTTCATCGTAATGGACATGCTGCAAAATCGCAGATCAGGGATGTAAATTTATAACTTCTAAAGGACCACAATAGGTTCTTATATTTGATTGAAGGGCTGGACCAAGAGCAGATCACTGGAGTGTTTATAATACTTTATGTGAGCTAACATAAATGTAAATGTTATCAATGTAAATGAAAAAAGGGGAGTGTAATGCGGGTCAAATTAAAACGTAGATTGCCCTTGTCTGGTTTAGAAGCTGAACATTGTTGTCAAAATTTCTATTTCGGAGACCCGTCTAGCTCGGCGTCCTGTGCATAATTATTTAAATAAAAACATTTAACTGCACAGTTAGGGAATTTTATTTATTCACTTTTGTTATTTATTAATTACATTACAAATTAGGCTCATACAATGCATGCTGGTTGGAGGAAGTGGAGAAATACCTTAAAGCCATAGGAGTGAGAGAGTGGAGAAAGAAAACATTGGATCGGGAAAAGTGGAGAAGAGTAGTATGGCAGGCCAGGGCCCTAAATGGGTTATAGAGCCAAGAAGAAAAAAATATACAATTAGACGTGCATCTTTATTTATATAGTATGAGATGCACATGGGGAAAAATACACACTTATCTCCCTTTGCCCCCCCCCCCGGTGTCGGTGTCGGCGGATTTTAGAAAACCGACACCGGTGTCGGTGTCGGTGGTTGATGGAATGCCGACACCGGTGTCTGTGTCGGTGTCGGCGAATATTTTGGCCGACACCCCACCCCTGGTTAAGACCGACTGAAGACAGACAAGAGACTGGACAGACCAACAAATGTTCACGTCTATCTACCTCAATCCTTCGGGACGGCAGTATGTTTAAAGAGAAGATATAGTTGCAAGTTATATTGTGTATGAGGTTACAGAGGCATATTTTAATCAAATGATATTGTGTACGAAGTTACAGAGTATATTTTGATCAATTATTTCTACCTCAATCCATCGGGACGGCTGAATACATTGATATATTTTCCAGAATAAAAAGAAAAAAGTTAACGCTACAAGTTCTATTATTGGTTTATATCATCAAAGAGATGGACAGGTCATGAAGAAAAAAAATGGCGCCCACTTTTGGAAAAAATGAAGTTTGATCCTTAAAGAAAGACGTTAGACTCTAATGTTAATATATACAAACAGAAGTGCCTGCAGTATTAGCCAGCAGCAATAACCAGCAGCAATAACCTGCAGCTAAGGCCTGCAGCAATAGCCAGCGACCCGTGAGTATTACCGCACCATGTCATATATCATGACGACCTATTTTTAACATTTTATTTTCCTCTAATCTTTAGTCCTACATCTCCATAGAAACTAACAATAGAAATAAGTGATCATTCCGATATTCAATGTTTAATAATGAGAGAATAATCTACGACGTTGTCATCAACTTGTTCAATCGGTAGGGGCCTTACCAATATCTCAATTTGGCTCAGATATTTTTTTTAAAGTTCTAGATTTAGTTTTCTTAACTTGTACACAACTGGTACTCATCGGTAAATATTAACTTGTACACAACTGGTACTCATCGATAAATATTAACTTGTACACAGCTGGTACTCATCGGTAAATATTAACTTGTACACAGCTGGTACTCATCGGTAAATTGAAAAAAATCACACAAATTGTGAGATGTGTTTGTATTAAATTCTAGTTACTGCAAATCTTGAAACGCTTTTTTCTCAAATTCGTTTTAGCATACGTTTGTGCTACAAATATTGGAATGTTTTTTGAAGCTATTTAAATGGATATAAATAGATAGATAAATGAAGGAAAATGTATTTTTGGTTTTCAAAACATTGGATTTTTTTTTATAATGACTGATTTTTAAAATGGCCTCCACTGTCATGGCATATAATCAAACCAAAATAATTTTTTTCTTAAATCAAATGATATCTATTTGATAATAAGTCTCAGTTAATTTGAAGTGATATTGAAAGAATTAGATTTTCCAGTTCCCTACAACCTTAAACTAAATAAACACAATGAGAGAATCACTAAATTGGTCCAGACAAAAGTTTAAACTCAGTAAACACAATGAGAGAAATGGCGACTAGATCAATTAATATTGCAAGGCAAAGTTTCAATTCAAGACAGACAGTCGCCAAATATATTAAGCTAAAGAAAACGTTGACATAAATGATACTGGAGATATTTGGGTGTAAATAAATCCAGACATTGTCACAGTTCAGTTTCACTGCAAGGAAAATAAAAGCACAACACTACAGGCAAGAAAAACTTCTATTTAGTTAACGGATCTAATACCAGTTGTCTCGATGAACAAACAATAACATTATATATATATATATATATATATCTAACCGTGTTCTAGAGATGTAAATGGATTGATAAATAGATTGAGTCAGACAGATAGAGAGAAAGGAAATTTAGAGAAATTGAATTGATAAATTGTTAGTTGACAAATATAACAGGAAAGATCAAATAGACATAAATAAAAGCAACATTCAATCAACACACACAAGTAAATGATGTACCCTTTAATTGTAAATAAGAGAATCTCAGAAAAGAGTGTTATTGATGACTAGTCATCTCGCGCCGTATCATACGTCGCCTTATCAATCAATATAATAACTGTAATTATTTTTTAAATTGCAAACAAAATAACAGGTTGAAATACATGGTATGTAAAATTGAACTTTGACCTATGATGTGCAGACTTTATGGTCACTATCTGGTACCTTCCAGCAACTTGTTTTTTTTATTTTATTGTTTACAGAATTTTAGTTAATTCTTTGGATGCCTTGATTCTCGACGAGCTGCCAGACTTAATTTTCTCTTTATTGGTTAGATATATTTTATTGCCTTTTTTCTAAGATCAGGGTTTTTAGCGCATTTTCGAGAAGTCGAATGCGCTATTGTCCCCGTTTTGTCCGTCTGTCCGTCATCACCCCAGATCTCAGCAACCATAAGCCCTAGACCCATGATGTATATACTTTTTTTGTAGGTCTTGGCCTGCCATTCCTGCATCGAAAGTCCATTTCGCGATCTGACCTCTGAGGGCTGGGCATCAGTGTTTTTTGAACCGTTTTTCCTATATAAGCTATATTAATAATTATGTCATTTTCATGGCCCCATTCTACACCTTATACGCTGCGGTGGCGCACCAAATGAATGGGTTATTGAACGGAAGTGAAACAAGATTGGCAACAGTAATTTATCAAACAACAATTGACGGAGTTTTCGGACGATTAAATGACTACAATTTAGAATGTTTCAATTATGAGTCATATTTCAGTGACCACAAACCACTTGTAGTTAGATTTAAGAGAAAATATTTTTTTTCAAATATAAAGAAACGCCTTTTTAATCTTTTTTTTTTCAGATATATGCATTACACACATGAATTTATAAACATTTCCAAAATTTACAAATATTTACTGAAAGCTAACATAATACTGAGACATAACACGAACATGCGCTAACACGTCTTATGTCCAGAATGGAACAGGCTTAAGATGCTGGTTTTTCTTTGAATTGTAATTTTTCTCATTCAGTTTCTAACAAACATATTTCGGGGAAGGGGTGTTTTAATTTGCATTGCTTTTTATTTTTGTTTCACTTTGTGTCAGCCTCAATCCACCCCTTCCCCCAGCACACTATAGTGTTATTTTGATGTAACATTTTTTTTCATTCATGTCATGCCAGTCTCCATATTATTTTTTTTAGACTTGCTGAACACAGCTTAAGATTCTTTTAGTATAACTTTCATCCTACACTATTCAATACAGATAGATGTTATTTAATATTTTTTTTTTTTGTAATGCGTACAAACTCTGAAACAGTTACCATTTGTTTGTAATGCGCCATACATATTTATAATTTATTTAATCGGGATTTTCCTCAAAACAGCAGCACAAAGAAATCAAAGCAAAAGATTTCACCATATTTAATATTTTATTGTCTACACTTCAGCGTTGAATGTGTTCTCTTGGCCCACTGTGTAGCCTAATGGTAGCGCCGGCCTCCATAACATTTTCACATCTTATCTATATTTATACACTATTTTTTTAAATTCTAAAATTGGAAATTAGTTAAATATTGCTTTATTCTTCACACATAATTGTATTATTAAATGTGTTTTTTTTTTGTTTGATTTTTTTTACAATAATCAGTTGACATGCTAATGTTATTTTATGTACAGCACTCCATCATCTCACGCGGTTAAACAGAATTTACCGCGACTGGGGATAAATGAAATAGTTTCGTAGTTAGAGCACATAAAAACATGATTACGACCAAACAACACTGTTTTAAAAATTACTGGAGCTGTCTAGACATGAAATAGTATTGTACAATCACCATTGTGCTCGTATTGCTTAATATATTTCAGTAATTAAAATGACAAAACGTCATATTAGAAATTAAAATAATCTGGTTTTACAAAAGAAATCAGAAAACAACGCGAGTTGTCGAACGTTGTTGATCCGTCTTGCTTTTTGTGACGTATTCGGGAATTCCACAAACGAGACAAATCTATCTATACAGGCGGCCCTCGACAATCTGCTATTTGAAACATTTAAAAAAAAATATATATATATTTTTTTTAAATGTGTTTTTAGAATCGTCCGTAAAAGCGCTAGTGAATCACTTTCAGTAATTTCCGACTTTTTCCGTATAACCGGTCTACGGAATTTCCGGTCTATACTCGGTCTTTCTCCGCCCTTGTTGTTCACGAAGCAATCGTTTTTGAAATGTCATGATCGCCATTTTGAAAGTGAAAATTTAGTTGGTTACGTACTGATTATGTAATTAATATTTCCATCTACTTTCGAACATTCAACATTCGCACACACCTTCAGGAACCCATTAAGTGCGAGGGCCGCCTGTATATAAAATTGCACCTTGCAGGCTGCTGCTGCTGTTGTCCCGTAAGGTCGCGCGAAGAAGAGAATTATATATATATATATATGTAGATAGGTGAATTTACATAGATGTTTAGATGATAGAGGAGAAACGAAACTATACATTGAACTATACCCACGTTGAAATTATACACACACAGATTGTGATAAATTCACAAACATTGACATTAATCATGTTAATTGTCTATACAAACTACACGTGTTGATAAACACAGACAGATTATCGTGAATTCATGAACATTCACATTAATCATGTTAGTTTTCGATACAAACTACACGTGTTGATATAAGGGCAGAGCTAATGACAGATGATGTATCTTGACTACACGTTAGTTCAGGTCAAAGCCTCAATCTATATGTATGTCTGTATGTGCTTGTGTTTCT
>JAGDYQ010000027.1:4238574-4329967 GCA_021962125.1 Bulinus truncatus | reverse complement strand
AATATACATGTATATGGTATATATGGGGTATAAATATATATTGAATGCAGGACAATACTTCATATCACTGAAAAAAGGTTCAAATAAATTGACATTCATCCTATTAAATAACGTAACTGTACTGTGTAACATTCCAAAAGTTCCAATAGTACCGCTGTTTAAAGTGTTTAGTTAAGTTCCAATAGTACCGCTGTTTAAAGTGTTTAGTTAAGTTCCAATAGTACCGCTGTTTAAAGTGTTTAGTTAAGTTCCAATAGTACCGCTGTTTAAAGTGTTTAGTTAAGTTCCAATAGTACCGCTGTTTGAAGAGTTTAGTCAAGTTCCAATAATACCGCTGTTTAAAGTGTTTAGTCAAGTTCCAATAGTACCGCTGTTTAAAGTGTTTAGTTAAGTTCCAATAGTACCGCTGTTTAAAGTGTTTAGTTAAGTTCCAATAGTACCGCTGTTTAAAGTGTTTAGTTAAGTTCCAATAGTACCGCTGTTTAAAGTGTTTAGTTAAGTTCCAATAGTACCGCTGTTTAAATTGTTTAGTTAAGTACCAATAGAACCGCTGTTTAAAGTGTTTAGTTCATTCAGTTCATATATGAGTCAGACCTGTTGTCCTCTGATGACTCATTACAAATAGGTCAGTCAAATTTAAAACTGTGACACCACAGAATGACTCAGAATCGTGATTTCAAAACAAAATGTGCCATCAGATGATGGTCAGCGGAACCTGATGTTGGTGTTGGTGGTGGTGTTGGTGGTGGTGGTGGTGTTGGTGGTGGTGTTGGTGTGTGTGTGTGTGTGTGTAGAGGGGTTCTCAAGATGCTTGTACTTGTAGTTTTCTCACAGTAGATATGACGACATATTGTGTGTCACCTTCAAATGGATATGTTTAAAAGATTATATATATGTGTTAGATGTGTGTGTATGTGTATGGACTGAATTGTATCAATATGAAGCCATCATGAGCTTCGGTAGATGTCAATGAACGTCGCCAATTATTTTGGTGTTAGGATGGAATGCATTATTTCTAAATTACCATCACTGGTATCTTGTTGAATATTGGAACTTTGTATTTTCTCATAAACTAGTTTACATTGTCTTTTCAATTGACGGAGTAATGTCTCCACAAGTTGTGTCTTCTCAATCTATTCGCTACTGACCCCATAACCCTTGCGAGATGTTGTTAATATTCCCTAATGTTAACGCCAGTGACACAGTTGGCAGTTTCTCAAGTTACATGTTATCATAATACTGTCTGTTTAAAGACCGTATGGCAAGTCTTAAGTTGCATTCACACCAGACAATGGATATTCCGTGTGAGACGCAACTGTTAATGTAGGCGTTTATTTCACCCAGCTATTCACTGAAGTCTAGCCATCATAATACAACTAATCATTCCAGTTGGCAACAGCTTGTCTAGTGGGGAACATCCTCTACGATCCAGACATTCCATCGCCATACTGGCAAGTAGAGTAGTTATAAGTAAACTGCTCCTAACATTCTAATCAGACGCTGTGTTCACAATGAACATTATATGAACTAATCCCTAACGGCTAATGGTGTGTCAATGAAGTGAACTCTATGACGTAATCTTACATTTAAATTCAACTTAATACATTCCTTAAGCAACATGCCTATAACGTCAGTTTCCAATATTGTGTAACTGATACTGTTTGAAACAAGAAGAATTATTGCAAATAAGAGAACTTGCAATTACATGCAAACATTTTTAAATGAAAGTTATATATATATATATATATATATATATATATATATATATATGACAAAATAACACCAGAATTGAAACTTTGTTATTAAAAACAACCATAACCCAAAATAAGCGTCCCTCAAGCAAATAACCCAACACTAGATGCCACTAGATGACTCGTTGTAATACAGATGGAATCAAAACAATGACGGATGTTATAATACAGATTGTGTCAAAGCAATCACCAGACAAACAAGACAATTTTTCTCTCTGTTAACCTAATTTCATCACCGGGACATTGTTGCAGTGATTCTGTTCTGTGTGTGTTTTGTACCAGACAGTCAAGGTGAATCTAAATGAAGCATGCATTACTGGGATTACAACTTTACAACTAGTTTCCTGCGCCATGACTCTTCACCACATTACTGCGATTACATCTAGTTTCCTGCCCCATGACTCTTCACCATTGTATTGCTATTGTGTACCCAGATGTATCTATATATGAAATCTGTTCTGTGAACCTCTGTAGTTCGAATAATACGTACGATTAATTGATAGAAATTTGACTATGAAGATGGAACTACTAGACTTGTATTATCAGAACTACCATGACGTATTGATAGGATCACCATAATGTATAAATATACAAAAATTATGTTGGCAATATGAATACATGACAATATAATTACATGACAATATAAAAACATGACAATATGAGTACATGACAATATGAATACATGACAATATGAGTACATGGCAATATGAATACATGACAATATGAGTACATACCAATAATTTCGATTTCCATTGTAAGCCTTTCATTTGAACAAATTTTGTAGGGCTCACATTAGATAAATATTTACAGGTAAATGAACCGATTGATAAATATTATTACTGCTGATTAATATTATGCTTGTAATCAATATTTTTGTTAACAATATTTACTCATTAAATTTTTATGTTGAAAGTTTGAGACATTCAAGTTTGGATATAAAGGAAGATATATATTTAGAACCCCTGCAGTAGAAGATATATTTAGAACCCCTGCAGTAGAAGATATATTTAGAACCCCTGCAGTAGAAGATATATTTAGAACCCCTGCAGTAGAAGATATATTTAGAACCCCTGCAGTAGAAGATATATTTAGAACCCCTGCAGTAGAAGATATATTTAGAACCCCTGCAGTAGAAGATATATTTAGAACCCCTGCAGTAGAAGATATATTTAGAACCCCTGCAGTAGAAGATATATTTAGAACCCCTGCAGTAGAAGATAATTGACTGAAACCAGGGATTAGATAAGACCTTTAACAAATAGGTGAAGAAAAAAAACAACTGGTTTTTATAAATCTAAGACAGTCTTGTATACACTTTAAGACAGTCTTGTATACAGTTTAAGACATTCTTGAATACACTTTAAGACATTCTTGAATACACTTTAAGACATTCTTGTATACAGTTTAAGACATTCTTGTATACACTTTAAGACATTCTTGTATACATTTTAAGACATTCTTGAATACACTTTAAGACATGCTTGTATACATTTTAAGACATTCTTGTATACACTTTAAGACAGTCTTGTATACACTTTAAGACAGTCTTGTATACACTTTAAGACATTTTTGTATACACTTTAAGACATTCTTGAATACACTTTAAGATATTCTTGTATACACTTTAAGACATTCTTGAATACACTTTAAGACAGTCTTGTATACACTTTAAGACATTCTTGAATACACTTTAAGACATTCTTGTATACAGTTTAAGACATTCTTGTATACACTTTAAGACATTCTTGTATACATTTTAAGACATTCTTGAATACACTTTAAGACATGCTTGTATACATTTTAAGACATTCTTGTATACACTTTAAGACAGTCTTGTATACACTTTAAGACAGTCTTGTATACACTTTAAGACATTTTTGTATACACTTTAAGACATTCTTGAATACACTTTAAGATATTCTTGTATACACTTTAAGACATTCTTGAATACACTTTAAGACAGTCTTGTATACACTTTTTTTTGTTATTTGATGGTATAACAGATGGAGTATATAAGACTTGGCTTCACAGCTAGAAATGGGGAAACGAAGTTCGTGGCGGGGGGGGGGGGGGGAACACATTGAAAGGAGCAGTTTGTGGGAGTGGTCTGGGGGGGGGCATATAATCTGTTGTACAAGTCAATAAATAGTACACAGCACAACATTTTAGCTCTTCCGGTGAAATAACCCCCCCCCCCCAACTCCCACGTACACATGTGTGTCCAATAATACATGAATACACATGCTATACATATGAATACACATGCTATACATATGAATACACATGCTATACATATGAATGCACTTTTGTATGAAGTCTAATTACTCGTATTTCATATAAAAGTAGAGAGACTTGAAGCTTACATTGAAAGAAACTAAACTGATTGGTGTTGAACATATTTACATTTGATGTTATTCTGCTGTTATCTTATTACAATTTGAAAATTAATAACAAACTACTTGCCAGGTAAACATCAGTTTAGTATGCCTACACACAGCTCATAACAAAAGTAGGGAGGGGGGGGACAAAAAAGTAAACGTTATCACTTACCAAGCCAAAAAGTTTATTTATTTTGAGCAGACAGTCGAAGAAACAACTCTGATATAATAAAAACATCTCCTGTCTGTGTACTGTTTACACAATGACTGTACATTGAGTTGATTGAAAAGAAGTTATAGTACCATCCATAGGTATATAGAAGTTTTATATTTCTATAGTCCCATCACTATTGACACCTCACAGACCGAAACTGTGTTCTACCTCCACCTCCTCCAGCACACACAGTTTATGGAGGCGCTTATTAAACTGCCCCCCACCCAGACACACACATAAGGGGGTTGCTATCTGGAGAGGTAAAACACACATACACAAACATATATACAAGAGATGAAGAGTGAAATTCCTGAGATTTGTTCTTGATTAAATTCACACACAAATCCACACAAAATGTAAATACGACAGAATGTAAATTATAAAAAACGGAAGGGTGTAAGTGGTATCACATATCTGGCAATGAGATCCCCAGAATTAGGCAGCCAATTATTTCAGTACTCAACCGACACTGAAATTACACTAAACCTACACTAAACCTACACTGAACCTACCCTAGCATTTTCTCGTAGAGCCAACCCACCTCCATCACCAAGATATCAGGTTACAGTAGATCTCACGTTGTACCGTGCAGTTCCCCAAGATTTGTTGTTCCTGCTGTCATCTTATCAGGAGAAACACTAGACCACACCACAGATATATAGACCACACCACAGATATATAGACCACACCACAGATATATAGACCACACCACAGATATATAGACCACACGACAGATATATAGATCACACCACAGATATATAGACCACACCACAGATATATAGACCACACCACAGATATATAGACCACAGGACAAATATATAGACCACACCACAGATATATAGACCACACCACAGATATATAGACCACACCACAGATATATAGACCACACCACAGATATATAGACCACACTACAGATATATAGACCACACCACAGATATATAGACCACGCCACAGATATATAGACCACACCACAGATATATAGGCCACAGGACAAATATATAGACCACATCACAGATATATAGACCACACCACAGATATATAGACCACACCACAGATATATAGACCACACGACAGATATATAGACCACACCACAGATATATAGACCACACCACAGATATATAGACCACATCACAGATATATAGACCACACCACAGATATATAGACCACACCATGAGCTCACAATGATCCGTGGGCCTCAGTCGGTGAGAAACGTTTTGGTTAGTACTACCCCCCCCCAACCCCTTTCATTTTACAAACAAACATAATATATGTTTTGTTATTTTGCTTAAAGGTTCCTTCTTCCTTAATGGGTCAAGGACATGACCTTATGAAATATACATACCGGTAATTAGAAATGATAACTGATCTAAAGATGAAAAGATCTTTCAGTTTCCCCGCTAATTAAGTCCGAGCCACAGACGGTTGAAATGAAATATTTACCTGTCTAGGTGAGAAAGGTGACTCTGTAGTTTTGCCCATAATGAAGTAGTAGTACACACGTGTTGCAATGAATTCAGTCCAAGTGTTGAATTAGTTCAATGCTACACATGAATCAAATCTGTCCACTCTTCATAAACACCTCATGTAATATAGAGTCCAAGTGTCGACAACTGGAAGTTATATACCTCGTCAATACACACACTAATTATTCCCCTCAGTAGGGGAGGTAACACATGATTCACTAAACCCAGTACGGAAATGACTCTCGCTAAGTTCAGCTTGAAGTTTAACAACTGCACTCTGTGCATCTACACCAGGGTCATGGGAGTTTCTTCCCGTCCCTTCAGTCGGCAGCAGCTGGCATATTGTCGTCATCCACTTACTAAACACTTGTTAGAGGCGTTGCCTTGATGTGGTACAGGAAGCAAGAAAACTTTGTTTATAGGAAACTTATTTAACAGGAAACTAGTGTTAAGTTACAGTATATCGGTCCATTACACTGTGTACCATGTACACTGCTCGTTAGACAATAGATAACAAGCCACGCGAGCAATTAGTGGTTTATTTAAGAATGTAAACAAACTTGATACAATACTGGGTCACATTTTTAAAATTGGATGGCCGTACACTACGCATACTTCTCATACTTCTGTAGTACTTGTAAATTGTACAACTACATTTCTAAATGGGGACATGGTGCTAGTTAATTGTACAACTACATTTCTAAATGGGGACATGGTGCTAGTTAATTGTACAACTACATTTCTAAATGGGGACACGGTGCTAGTTAATTGTACAACTACATTTTTAAATGGGGACATGGTGCTAGTTAATCGTACAACTACATTTCTAAATGGGGACATGGTGCAGGCGTTTGTTCAGGTATCAAACCCTACTCATAAGAGTCACCGTAGTGGTTAGTGAAAGAGAAGTAACTGTCTGTAACTGTCTGTAACTGTCTGTAACTGTCTGTAACTGCCTGTAACTTTCTGTAACTGTCTGTAACTGTCTGTAACTTTCTGTAACTGTCTGTAAATGTCTGTAACTGTCTGTAACTGTCTGTAAATGTAATTACACTGGCAGAGATCAATACTGACCTAAGTAACTAATCCGGCAGACAGTGGCTGTGGTATAATACTGAGCTATGTAATTACTCAGGCAAACAATGTCCATGGTGCAATACTGACCTATTTAATTACACCGGCAAACAATGTCCAATGTCTAGTCTAGTAGTTCGAGTACACATCCATGGTACAATACTAAACTATGTATTTACAGCGGTACAGTATGTAAGTACACTGAAGACAGTGTACCTTAAATAAAGTCTTTACTTGATATACATGTCAGGGTTCTCTAATGAGACTGAATAATATTTGTTTGTTACTGCCCACACAATATCATATTATCTATTATAATGTTCTGTATCTTGATATCGGTGATATCAATATTATTTTATCTTCCATATCAATCAATATTATCATCATCTTCCATATCAATATTGTTATCTTCCATATCAATATTATTATCATCTTCCAAATCATTATTATTATCATTGTCCATATCAATATTAATATCATCTTCCATATCAATATTAATATCATCTTCCATATCAATATTATTATCATCTTCCATATCAATATTAATATCACACTAGTTACAAATATTACATAAATCCTGTCTGGGTTCTTCATATTGTTTCTAGATTATCATGACATTTATAAACAGATTAATTACTGAAGTTCTACAACTCTGGAGAACTTTGGAAATATTTTGATAAACACCAACTTGAAATTCTGCTGCGTCATGTTCACAATTAAGTTCTACGTAGTAATTAGCCACGGACAGAAGAAGAAATTATCAGTTGTAAAAATAAGATATGTCTTGTTACTGTACGAAAATAAACTGATTAACTGAAATGTAAAATTGTAAAATTTGAAATACTATTTAGTCATGAACTCAACACTATGTGTCATTAGGTCAAATAGTCCACTGGACTGAAGTATGTCTCAGCGAATGTTTGTCAAGTGAAGACAACTTGTACTTTGATAATTTACCTGACACATGTCAACATACACACACACATACACACACACAGCCCAACGTGTAAAGTGTCACGTCCCTACTAACCCGGTAGACTCCCCCCCCCCCCAGATGACCTGAATAACTTGTGTGTGAACTTTGACTTGCTTGTACGTGAGCAAATGATGCAATATGTTTACCTTTGATGAAGACAACGCATTATAAGCTGCATACCACGTGGTATAATAATAAAATATTCACTGAGTATTTCAGCCACTCTAGAGACTAAACATTTAGTCGAGTTAAATATTCACTGAGTATTTCAGCCACTCTAGAGACTAAACATTTAGTCGAGTTAAATATTCACTGAGTATTTCAGCCACTCTAGAGACTAAACATTTAGTCGAGTTAAATATTCACTGAGTATTTCAGCCACTCTAGAGACTAAACATTTAGTCGAGTTAAATATTCACTGAGTATATCAGCCACTCTAGAGACTAAACATTTAGTCGAGTTAAATATTCACTGAGTATTTCAGCCACTCTAGAGACTAAACATTTAGTCGAGTTAAATATTCACTGAGTATATCAGCCACTCTAGAGACTAAACATTTAGTCGAGTTAAATATTCACTGAGTATATCAGCCACTCTAGAGACTAAACATTTAGTCGAGTTAAATATTCACTGAGTATTTCAGCCACTCTAGAGACTAAACATTTAGTCGAGTTAAATATTCACTGAGTATATCAGCCACTCTAGAGAATAAACATTTAGTCGAGTTAAATATTCACTGAGTATATCAGCCACTCTAGAGACTAAACATTTAGTCGAGTTAAATATTCACTGAGTATATCAGCCACTCTAGAGACTAAACATTTAGTCGAGTTAAATATCCACTGAGTATATCAGCCACTCTAGAGACTAAACATTTAGTCGAGTTAAATATTCACTGAGTATTTCAGCCACTCTAGAGACTAAACATTTAGTCGAGTTAAATATTCACTGAGTATTTCAGCCACTCTAGAGACTAAACATTTAGTCGAGTTAAATATTCACTGAGTATTTCAGCCACTCTAGAGACTAAACATTTAGTCGAGTTAAATATTCACTGAGTATATCAGCCACTCTAGAGACTAAACATTTAGTCGAGTTAAATATTCACTGAGTATTTCAGCCACTCTAGAGACTAAACATTTAGTCGAGTTAAATATTCACTGAGTATATCAGTCACTCTAGAGACTAAACATTAAGTGTAATTTTACATCCAACCATCTATCTATCTATCTATCTATCTATCTATCTATCTATCTATCTATCTATCTATCTATCTATCTATCTATCTATCTATCTATCTATCTATCTATCTATCTATCTGTCTGTCTGTCTGTCTGTCTGTCTGTCTGTCTGTCTGTCTATCTATCTATCTATCTATCTATCTATCTGTCTATATATGTATGTGTACTATTGCCCGATTTTGTTTGTTTCACAGGTTCCGCACCAATAGTTACATTATTACTACTTACAACTCCATGCAGGATGTAAAGGTGCAGGAGATTTACTAAATGTTTCCAATGACGTCATCACGCACGTCATGTTAGATCAACTATTTGATAATGTACACACACAACTTACATCGAGGTGATGATAAACCAGATATTATGGTCATTGGTTGGTATTAGTTGTTTCCTTGAGCGGTATTTACATCCTGACATATGAAACAGGAAATGGATTACCTAGTCTGTTATTTAATATAGAGGATTTCCGGATGACACTAATGGGTCAGACAATGTGACATTGATTAAATAATGATTAAATTCTGTTCACATACCAAACATTTAAACAAAAAATAATTTATTATTAATTATCATAATTTAAAAAGTGTCAAAATAAAACAGTGGTCACAAGTTGACAGCTAATACAGAAAAAAATTCTTTCTTTTTTCAAAACTTTTAGACAAAATTGTAACATGAATTTTTCTTTAACTATCCTTCTCTCCGTCTATGTCATTCTCCATCTCTCTGTCCATGTCATTCTCCATCTCTCTGTCCATCTCTTTCATTTTCCATCTCTCTGTCCATCTCTCACATTCTCCATCTCTCTGTCCATCTATTTCATTCTCTAACTCTCTGTCCATCTCTTTCATTCTCCATCTCTCTGTTCATCTCTTACATTCTCCATCTCTCTATCCATCTCTCAAATTCTCCATCTCTCTGTCATTCTCATTCTCCATCTCTCTGTCCATCTCTTTCGTTCTCCATCTCTCTGTCCATCTCTCACATTCTCAATCTCTCTGTCCATCTCATTCTCCAACTCTCTGTCCATCTCTCACATTCTCCATCTCTCTGTCCATCTCTTACATTCTCCATCTCTCTGTCCATCTCATTCTCCATCTCTCTGTCCATCTCTCACATTCTCCATCTCTCTGTCCATCTCTCACAATCTCCATCTCTCTGTCCATCTCATTCTCCATCCCTCTATCCATCTCTTTCGTTCTCCATCTCTCTGTCCATCTCTCACATTCCTTCATCTCTCTGTCCATCTCATTCTCCATCTCTCTGTCCATTTCTTACATTCTCCATTTCTCTGTCCATCTCTCACACTCTCCATCTCTCTGTCCAAATCATTCTCCATCTCTCTGTCCATCTCTTACATTCTCCATCTCTCTGTCCATTTCATTCTCCATCTCTCTGTCCATCTCATTCTCCATCTCTCTGTCCATTTCATTTTCCATCTCTCTGTCCATCTCTCACATTCTCCATCTCTCTGTCCATCTATTTCATTCTCTAACTCTCTGTCCATCTCTTTCATTCTCCATCTCTCTGTTCATCTCTTACATTCTCCATCTCTCTATCCATCTCTCAAATTCTCCATCTCTCTGTCATTCTCATTCTCCATCTCTCTGTCCATCTCTTTCGTTCTCCATCTCTCTGTCCATCTCTCACATTCTCAATCTCTCTGTCCATCTCATTCTCCAACTCTCTGTCCATCTCTCACATTCTCCATCTCTCTGTCCATCTCATTCTCCATCTCTCTGTCCATCTCTTACATTCTCCATCTCTCTGTCCATCTCATTCTCCATCTCTCTGTCCATCTCTCACATTCTCCATCTCTCTGTCTATCTCTCACAATCTCCATCTCTCTGTCCATCTCATTCTCCATCCCTCTATCCATCTCTTTCGTTCTCCATCTCTCTGTCCATCTCTCACATTCTCAATTCTCTCTGTCCATCTCATTCTCCAACTCTCTGTCCATCTCTCACATTCTCCATCTCTCTGTCCATCTCATTCTCCATCTCTCTGTCCATCTCTTACATTCTCCATCTCTCTGTCCATCTCATTCTCCATCTCTCTGTCCATCTCTCACAATCTCCATCTCTCTGTCCATCTCATTCTCCATCCCTCTATCCATCTCTTTCGTTCTCCATCTCTCTGTCCATCTCTCACATTCTTTCATCTCTCTGTCCATCTCATTCTCCAACTCTCTGTCCATCTCTCACATTCTCCATCTCTCTGTCCATCTCATTCTCCATCTCTCTGTCCATCTCTTTCATTCTCCATCTCTCTGTCCATCTCATTCTCCATCTCTCTGTCCATTTCGTTCTCCATCTCTCTGTCCATCTCTCAAATTCTCCATCTCTCTGTCCATCTCATTCTCCATCTCTCTGTCCATCTCTTACATTCTCCATTTCTCTGTCCATCTCTCACACTCTCCATCTCTCTGTCTATCTCATTCTCCATCTCTCTGTCCAAATCATTCTCCATCTCTCTGTCCATCTCTTACATTCTCCATCTCTCTGTCCATTTCATTCTCCATCTCTCTGTCCATCTCATTCTCCATCTCTCTGTCCATTTCATTCTCCATCTCTCTGTCCATCTCTCACATTCTCCATCTATCTGTCTATCTCATTCTCCATCTCTCTGTCCATCTCATTCTCCATCTCTCTGTCCATCTCTTACATTCTCCATCTCTCTGTCCATCTCATTCTCCATCTCTCTGTCCATCTCATTCTCCATCTCACTGTCCATCTCATTCTCCATCTCTCTGTCCATTTCATTCTCAATCTCTCTGTCGATCTCTTTCATTTTCCATCTCTCTGTCCATCTCATTCTCCATCTCTCTGTCCATCTCTTACATTCTCCATATCTCTGTCCATCTCTTACATTCTCCATCTCTCTGTCCATGTCATTCTCAATCTCTCTGTCCATGTAATTTTCCATCTCTCTGTCCATCTCATTCTCCATCTCCCTGTCCATTTAATTCTCCATCACTCTGTCCATGTCTTACATTATCCGTCTCTCTGTCCATCTCTTACATTCTCCATCTCTCTGTCCATCTCTTTCATTTTCCATCTCTCTGTCCATCTCTCACATTCTCCATCTCTCTGTCCATCTATTTCATTCTCTAACTCTCTGTCCATCTCTTTCATTCTCCATCTCTCTGTCCATCTCTTACATTCTCCATCTTTCTGTCCATCTATTTCATTCTCTAACTCTCTGTCCATCTCTTACATTCTCCATCTCTCTGTCCATTTCATTCTCCATCTCTCTGTCCATCTCTCACATTCTCCATTTCTCTGTCTATCTCATTCTTCATCTCTCTGTCCATCTCATTCTCCATCTCTCTGTCCATCTCTTACATTCTCCATCTCTCTGTCCATCACATTCTCCATCTCTCTGTCCATCTCATTCTCCATCTCTCTGTCCTTCTCATTCTCCATCTTTCTGTCCATTTCATTCTCAATCTCTCTGTCCATCTCTTTCATTTTCCATCTTACTGTCCATCTCATTCTCCATCTCTCTGTCCATCTCTTACATTCTCCATATCTCTGTCCATCTCTTACATTCTCCATCTCTCTGTCCATATCTCACATTCTCCATCTCTCTGTCCATCTCTCACATTCTCCATCTCTCTGTCTATCTCATTCTCCATCTCTCTGTCCATCTCATTCACCATCTCTCTGTCCATCTCTTACATTCTCCATCTCTCTGTCCATTTCATTCTCCATCTCTCTGTCCATCTCATTCTCCATCTCTCTGTCCATCTCTTACATTTCCCATCTCTATGTCCATCTCTCACATTCTCCATCTCTCTGTCCATTTTGTTCTCCATCTCTCTGTCCATCTCTTTCATTTTTCATCTCTCGGTCCATCTCATTCTCCATCTCTCTGTCCATCTCTTACATTCTCCATCTCTCTGTCTATCTCATTCTCCATCTCTCTGTCCATCTCTTACATTCTCCATCTCTCTGTCCATCTCTTACATTCTCCATCTCTCTGTCCATCTCATTCTCCATCTCTCTGTCCATCTCATTCTCCATCTCTCTGTCCATTTCATTCTCAATCTCTCTGTCGATCTCTTTCATTTTCCATCTCTCTGTCCATCTCATTCCCCATCTCTCTGTCCATCTCTTACATTCTCCATATCTCTGTCCATCTCTTACATTCTCCATCTCTCTGTCCATCTCATTCTCCAACTCTCTGTCCATCTCTCACATTCTCCATCTCTCTGTCCATCTCATTCTCCATCTCTCTGTCCATCTCCTTTATTCTCCATCTCTCTGTCCATCTCATTCTCCATCTCTCTGTCCATTTCATTCTCAATCTCTCTGTCCATCTCTTTCATTTTCCATCTCTTTGTCCATCTCATTCTCCATCTCTCTGTTCATTTCATTCTCCATCTCTCTGTCCATCTCTTACATTCTCCATCTCTCTGTCCATTTCATTCTCCATCTCTCTGTCCATCTCTCACATTCTCCATCTCTCTGTCTATCTCATTCTCCATCTCTCTGTCCATCTCATTCTCCATCTCTCTGTCCATTTCATTCTCCATCTCTCTGTCCATCTCATTCTCCATCTCTCTGTCCATCTCTTACATTCTCCATCTCTCTGTCCATTTCATTCTCCATCTCTCTGTCCATCTCTTACATTCCCCATCTCTCTGTCCATCTCTCACATTCTCCATCTCTCTGTCCATTTCGTTCTCCATCTCTCTGTCCATCTCTCACATTCTCCATCTCTCTGTCCATCTCTTTCATTTTCCATCTCTCGGTCCATCTCATTCTCCATCTCTCTGTCCATCTCTTACATTCTCCATCTCTCTGTCCATCTCATTCTCCATCTCTCTGTCCATCTCTTACATTCTCCATCTCTCTGTCCATCTCTTACATTCTCCATCTCTCTGTCCATCTCATTCTCCAGCTCTCTGACCATCTCTTTCATTTTTCATCTCTCTGTCCATCTCATTCTCCATCTCTCTGTCCATCTCTTTCATTTTCCATCTCTCTGTCCATCTATTACATTCTCCATCTCTCTGTCCATCTCTTTCATTTTCCATCTCTCTGTCCATCTCTTACATTCTCCATCTCTCTGTATATCTCTTTCATTCTCCATCTCTCTTTCCATCTCATTCTCCATCTCTCTGTCCATCTCTTACATTCTTCATCTCTCTGTCCATCTCATTCTCCATCTCTCTGTCCATCTCTCACATTCTCCATCTCTCTGTCCATCTCTTACATTCTCCATCTCTCTGTCCGTCTCATTCTCCATCTCTCTGTCCATCTCTTTCATTCTCCATCTCTCTGTCCATCTCTGTCTATCTATTGGAATCGGAGCAGTACCTCCCCTCCCCAGTCTCTGTACTAACTAAACATCAGTTGACTGAACATAGCAAGAGATGAAATAAAAAAAAACTCAGTGATTGTTGCAGAGAAATTATTACCTTCAAAACATGGAGTACAGTAAAAGTAGGTGTAGTCTAGTATTTGGAGTACATATACAGATGGTCTAGTCTAGTAGTTGAAGTAGAGAGACATTATGTCTAGTCTAGTAGTTGGAGTACACAGATATTATGTCTAGTCTAGTAGTTTAAGTACAGAGACATTATGTCTAGTCAAGTAGTTGGAGTACAGAGACAGAAGTTCTAGTCTAGTAGTTGTAGTACAGTATGTCTAGCATGGAGAATATGTAGAGTATAAACCAAAGTATAAAATATTACATGTTGGTCTGCAGTAACATGAAGTGTGACACTCCTCCATAGTGAGGAATATCAACTTCAAACGCAGCAGGCCTATACTTATAGAAAAGAAAGATGGACAATAATATAGAAATTTCCTTTTTTGTCTGAATGAATTATTTTCGTTTATGAATGTTGTGAAGTGTTAAATATTTGAATCACCAAAAAAAAATACAAAGTGAATGTTTATCAGTTCAATATTTGTTGTATATTTTCGCCTGTCCTATTTAGCTGATCAAATGGCATCCTCTGGTTTAAAAGTAAGTAAATGACGTATGAATCGATTTATTGATATGTCATTGGCTAATAAATAAAAATGGCTGATTTATTTATCTATAAAACTAGTCTATTTAAAAAAAAACAATGATCGGTTTTTCAATGGTATGATGCCTTATATTGATAGATCGATTTGAACGTCCATCATATTTCATTTGAACGTCCATCATATTTCATTTGAATGTCCATCATATTTCATTTCAAATACTTTGTTTGAAACTTGCGCACTTTTTACTAGCTGTCGAATTATATTTTGAAGTGTTTAATTCTATTTCAATTGTTTAACCAAATTCTAACTTGTTCAACTGTTTAACTATATTTTACTTCTTCAACTGTTTAACTATATAGTAACTTGTTCCACTGTTTAACTTTATTGAAACTTGTTCCACTGTTTAACCATATTATAACTTGTTCAACTGTTTAACTATATTTTACTTCTTCAACTGTTTAACTATATAGTAACTTGTTCCACTGTTTAACTTTATTGAAACTTGTTCCACTGTTTAACCATATTATAACTTGTTCAACTGTTTAACTATATTGTAACTTGTTCAACTGTTCAACTATATTGTAACTTGTTCAATAATAGTGTAACAGTAAATCTGCACTGTAAACCTTATTGTAGCCACTACTTATTATTGCAACTGTCAAGATATATTGTTTACCATTGTTATGTTTTAATTACCATCTTTTATGGGTATCAATTATGAATTTAGCGATTGTTGTGATCGAAATTCACAAAAACAATTGACTGCACTTTTGGTTATTTAATTTTTATTTTTTAATAATTCACAACACAGTTTTGTTTATTGTTAATCGGATGTCTTCATCTCTCCAACAAATGAAATGTTATTTATGATTTTATTTCATAATCTGATGTCTTCATCTGCCAAACAACTCAAATGTAATCCTTTATTCACATGGTGTACTTGAACTTTAGTAGTGGAGATGTACTAGATACTCAGAGTAAATTCAACGTGAACCAAACATTTCAACAGCGGTTACTTTAAAATTGTATAGGGAGCTGTCATCGGAACATTTAAAAAATATACTAAATAAAAACATCTTCCTACATTTACCCTGATCAACCGTATATGTGAATCATTTAAACCCAGTTAAGGTTTATCCAGTAAATGAGTGCAAGTTTTTTTTCGTATCATAGTAACAAGTGTTTGACTGTTGACTATATATCATGTTTTGTAGTATATCACCTCAAGTTAACCATGAAATCATAAAGGCTAAATAATGTTTTGTAATATATCACATCAAGTTAACCATGAAATCATAAAGGCTAAATAATGTTTTGTAGTATATCACCTCAAGTTAACCATGAAATCATAAAGGCTAAATAATGTTTTGTAGTATATCACATCAAGTTAACCATGAAATCATAAAGGCTAAATAATGTTTTGTAGTATATCACCTCAAGTTAACCATGAAATCATAAAGGCTAAATAATGTTTTGTAGTATATCACATCAAGTTAACCATGAAATCATAAAGGCTAAATAATGTTTTGTAGTATATCACATCAAGTTAACCATGAAATCATAAAGGCTAAATAATGTTTTGTAGTATATCACCACAAGTTAACCATGAAATCATAAAGGCTAAATAATGTTTTGTAACGATAGTTGACTAATTTCTCTATTTTTTTTTTGTAGTGCATAAGTGAAATGAAATCATTGACATGTGAACAAATACAAATTTTTTTTTTCCTAAACTACAATACGTGTTACTTGTTACTTATTTGGGTTTGTGAAAGTTTCTAAGATAAATTGAATTGCAGCGTCATAGAGACCAGGTACCACTGGCTGAGTATCTGGCTTATTCCTTGAATTCAATTGTATTACTCACGATAATGTGTGAACATCACGTGATCTAGGCTGCTCTGGAAAAGATTTTTACTTACTTTATGACTTTTACTTGACTACTTTGGTTAAAAAAATAGATTACCTAGTTACTTAAGTTAAAGTTAACTTGATTACTTTACTTAAAAGTTAAGCTGATTACTTTACTTGAAACTTTAGATTACTTTAGTTGAAAGTTTAAATTACATTAATTGAAAGCTTAAGTTACTTTATTTAAAAGTTTACTTGATTACTTAAAACAACAACAACAACGTATGATTCAGATAAAGACAACGAATAGTTCAGTGCTACTTGAAGAACTGATAACCTGTTGATTTATGGCAAATGGTTTTTGTATTTTGTTTTTCTGAGATAACTTCGTTTTTTGAGCAGACAGATTTTTTATTTTCGTCTGGAAGTTTTTACGCAATATTTTCTTTTCCTCATTTTTTTTTTCAGAAAATGATTTTTGCAGCCTGCGCTCTGATATACCCCAACTTAAAAAAAAAAACACAGAACCAATCTCTAGGTTTTTTTTTATGTTTTCCCCCCTCTTCAATTTTTGTTTATCTAAATGTTCACGTCATTGCGAGAAATGTACTTTCAACCAAAACATTCAGAAATAAAATAAATAAAACTTCGTGCGTGTGTGTGTGTGTACGAGTGTATATCAAAGATCAGGTAGTTGAATCAACACCCTCTCCCCCCACCCCCCGCTGATGACCCTGGGATAGGGAGTAGTTTTCCATCCGTTCTATCAGTTGGGTGTGTGCTAGATAAACTCACTTCTCGTTTTACCCAGCTGTTTGACGTCAACTAGACACAAAAAAAAAATCTGGGTGTAGGGGCTAAATTTTTTTTTATTCTGTGTCTGACTGGGAAATTTTGAAGTTGAACTTAAAAACTAGGTAACTAGTGAGTAGTGGTGAACAGGTCAAAATGTCTTCACCAACTACGTCAGACTGGTGATCCCCTGTGTTTGCGAGCGCGTGTGTTTATGTGTTTGTGTGTGCGTGCGTGTGTGTTTGTGTGTGTGTATGCGTATGTTTATGTGTTTGTTGTTTGTGTGTGTGTGCGTGTGTTTATGCTCACTCTCCCTCCCACTTTTATTTTTGTTCACAAGACTGAACTTTTTATTGCATGAACTATTTACAAGTAATAATGATGTGAGTTTGCAATTCTGTTTGCATAAAATATTGGGTGTATTTGAACTAATATCCATGAAATGACATTTTAGTGTGAAATATTGGGTGTGTGTGAACCAATAACTATGAAATGACATTTGTTTGTGATATATTGGGGTGTGTGAACCAATAACTATGAAATGACATTTGTTTGTGATATATTGGGGTGTGTGAACCAATAACTATGAAATGACATTTGTTTGTGAAATATTGGGGTGTGTGAACCAATAACTATGAAATGACATTTGTTTGTGATATATTGGGGTGTGTGAACCAATAACTATGAAATGACATTTGTTTGTGAAATATTGGGGTGTGTGAACCAATAACTATGAAATGACATTTGTTTGTGATATATTGGGGTGTGTGAACCAATAACTATGAAATGACATTTGTTTGTGATATATTGGGGTGTGTGAACCAATAACTATGAAATGACATTAGTTTGTGATATATTGGGGTGTGTGAACCAATAACTATGAAATGACATTAGTTTGTGATATATTGGGGTGTGTGAACCAATAACTATGAAATGACATTTGTTTGTGATATATTGGGGTGTGTGAACCAATAACTATGAAATGACATTAGTTTGTGATATATTGGGGTGTGTGAACCAATAACTATGAAATGACATTTGTTTGTGATATATTGGGGTGTGTGAACTAATAACCATGAAGTGACATTTGTGTGTGATATATTGGGTGTGTGTAAAGTAATGACCATGAAATGACATTTGTATGTGATATATTTTGTATGTATGAAGAAATGACTATGGTATTACTTTTGTGTGCAAAATGTTGATTAACATGAATTTATGACTACATCTGAAGATAATATAAATGTGTACGGGCTTACTCCTATGCATTGAAGTACGTGATCAAACTCAAATCAGTTCAAAATGTCTCGTTTGAAAAATTATATAAAAAAGAACAAACAAGCTATCTAAATATTTTTGACAGTCATACCTACAAATATGAATTTTATTATTTTCTAATTTTCAAATTGTGTGAGTTCCGATTCAGTTTTTCCCAATGAATGAAATAAATCAATATCCGAATCACATCCTACTCTTATTTTCCAATGACTGGCTTTAGATACACTTTTTGAAAACTGGAAATCTTTTTTGTACAAAATTTGGATTGAGTTATAGTTAATAAAAGGTGGTTACATGTATAGTATTTGGTAGATCAAGCTGTGGTTAATACAATATGGACCAAGCTAAAAGGTATATAAAGGTGAACTAAGACATATATGGCATACAGTTCGGATGAGATGTGGCACATACAAATGGACCAAGATGAAGTTAATACAATGTGGACCAAGATGAAGTTAATACAATGTGAATCAATATGTCTTTAATACATGGTGGACCTAGCTCTGGTTCATAAAGGTGGACCAAGATGTGTTTAATATGAGTCAAGATATGGTTAATACAAGTTGGGCCAAGATGTGGTTAATACAAGATGGACCAAGATGTGGCTAATAAAATGTGGATTAAGCTGTGGTCCAAGCTGGGGTTAACAGAAGTTTGACCTAGATGTGACTAATAAAAGTTTGACCAAGATGGAGTTAATAAAAAGCGGACCAGGAAGTGTCTGAGGACCTCAAAATGAAGAGCCCTTTAAAAAAAATTCGGACTGCAGTCTGTATAGTTTTTAATTTCCAGCTATTAAAATATCTTGAAACCTTTATTACATTAGAAATACGTTAGAAAAAAATGAATAAATAAAATGTATTTTTAACTATATTTTTGATAATATTGAAAAAATCAAGGATTTCATAACAAAAAATGTTTTTCTCATATATCAAAAGTATACAAACAAATGGTATTTAAAAAAAAAATAAAGTATTTATATAATTCTAGTTTCTAGTTTTAAATAAACAGAAACACTCATGAGATAAAGCAACACAATTTATATGTTATATTAATATGGTGATAGTACACACACACACAAATATATATGAATATATATATATATATATATATATATATATATATATATATATGATTCACATACACATACATACACCTCCTTTCTATGTATAACATACCACTGTAGTATGTCTAAATATAGCTACTAGTGCAGTATGGGGCTGTTCATTGAGTTTTGTTAGACCATTGTTTTAATTAATTTTTTCATCAAGTATTTGTAAATGGATCATGGTGCTGCTCTTCAAAGTTTTCTTGCTACAAACCCCAGAATGTAGCTCAACTATACTAGTATAGTGTTAAAACTACATCTCTATATATATATATAACACAACTTCGAGCCGCAAGACGCAGGACTATGTATAGATTGTGGAATTCCCGAATACGTCGACAACTCGCGACAGCAGAAAAAAAAACCCACTATAGTGTGGAGACGGTAGGGCTGGATCACAGCAAGCGTATTGTTTAAAGTGGGTCAAGATGGATCACAGCAAGCGTGCTGTTTATATTGATTGATAAGGCGGCGTATTACAACGCGGGACGACTAGTGTTTCTATATTTCAATATCGTTAACAATGAAATAAACTACTTAAAATAATTGTATAGGTAAGTGATCTAAATTTTAGAGAATTTTTTGCTGAGATATATTTGTCAGTGAAAAATAAATGGTCCACCGCAGCAGTGAGATAAGTACAAAATACAAACCGGCTTGACAAGGACTCGACTTGTTGGAACGACAAACGTGAGTTGGTCGATGTACTGTGTTGGTCGGTGTACCGTGTTTGTGTTGGTCGGTGTACCGTGCTGGTGTTGGTTGGTGTACCGTTTTGGTGTTGGTCGGTGTACCGTGCTGGTGTTGGTCGGTGTACCGTGTTTGTGTTGGTCGGTGTACCGTGCTGGTGTTGGTTGGTGTACCGTTTTGGTGTTGGTCGGTGTACCGTGCTGGTGTTGGTCGGTGTACCGGGTTGGTGTTGGTCGGTGTACCGTGCTTGTGTTGGTCGGTGTACCGGGTTGGTGTTGGTCGGTGTACCGGGTTGGTGTTGGTCGGTGTACCGGGTTGGTGTTGGTCGGTGTACCGTGTTGGTCGGTGTACCGTGTTGGTCGGTGTACCGTGTTTGTGTTGGTTGGTGTACCGTGTTTGTGTTGGTTGGTGTACCGGGTTGGTGTTGGTTCGGTGTACCGGGTTGGTGTTGGTCGGTGTACCGTGCTGGTGTTGGTTGGTGTACCGGGTTGGTGTTGGTCGGTGTACCGTGCTGGTGTTGGTCGGTGTACCGTATTGGTCGGTGTACCGTGTTGGTCGGTGTACCGTGTTGGTCGGTGTACCGTGTTGGTCGGTGTACCGGGTTGGTCGGTGTACCGTGTTGGTCGGTAAACCGTGCTGGTGTTGGTCGGTGTACCGTGTTGGTGTTGGTCGGTGTACTGTGTTGGTCGATGTACCGTGTTGGTCGATGTACCGTGTTGGTCGGTGTACCGTGTTGGTCGGTGTACCGTGTTGGTCGGTGTACCGGGTTGGTCGGTGTACCGTGTTGGTCGGTGTACCGTGTTGGTCGGTGTACCGTGTTGGTCGGTGTACCGGGTTGGTCGGTGTACCGTGTTGGTCGGTAAACCGTGCTGGTGTTGGTCGGTGTACCGTGTTGGTGTTGGTCGGTGTACCGGGTTGGTGTTGGTCGGTGTACCGTGTTGGTCGGTGTACCGTGTTGGTGTTGGTCGATGTACCGTGTTGGTCGGTGTACCGTATTGGTGTTGGTCGTTGAAAGGAGGGGGACAGGGTGGGAAAACATTTTAAGTCGCGGGGCCGGACCAAGATCAGACGGATGGAGCGTTCTCATGAGCTCATTTAAATCAAAAGTAAACGTTATAATAGAATATTTTATTGAGTTGCAGGCTAAATGAAACATTATGGCTGTACGGATATAAAGTCTGCGGGCAGAAATAATCATTCTAGTGGGCCGGATAGGCCATGGCTGGGACAGCGGCTTGATCTGTTCGATTACGTCTGTATTATCACTGGAACTGTTCATTAGGAGAATTCTAGCTTGCAGTATATTTGTTTATCTATCATGAGAACCAGATAAATATGCCGTGCTTCTATTACTCAGTATTTTTATTGATTAACTTTTTTGTTTTTGATTTTTATTAAAATTTCTCAACACCGACGACAAAATTTTTACTTCGTCTCTATTCCATCTCTCAATTTTACCCAAAAAAAATTTTTGCAGAAATTTATTGAAGAATGCAAAAGAACTTTGACTTTTTATTTACATACTTGATTGAATTCGTTGACCATTCCTAAGATTGCCAAATGAGATAAAAACTAAAAAATAAACGATTACTAATATTACACTTGTATTTGTTGATTTATTGCAGTTGATAATACGTTTTGAAAGAAATGGGTTTATCCCCAATATACCAGGATCCCGAGAGTAACATCTACCACCTCGGGATAAACAGAACGCTGGAATAGGAAAAACACAACTAGCTAGATAGTTACCGAGTCCCTTAAGATAAAAAAAAATATAGTATGATGTGGCACATGCAGATAGTACTGACAGGTAGATAGTACTGACAGGTAGATAGTACTTTTAGGTACATAATACTGACATATCAACATTACTGACAGGTAGATAGTACTGACAGGCAGGTAGTACTGATTGGTAGATCTAAACTTTCAGTTTTCAGACTTTTTTCTACTTATTACTAACTAACTCAAGAACTATCTAAAAGAATCGTTGCTTGTATAACTATTAAAATGTATTTGAAATCATTGTATAGTTTTTAATTAATTTGTTTGTTTCAGAAATTTCTTTCAGTGATAACTTTAATGAAAATCCGTTACTGTGACGTATGTAATAGAAATGAGATCCGTCACTGTGACGTATGTAATAGAAATCAGATCCGTCACTGCGACGTATGTAATAGAAATCAGATCCGTCACTACGACGTATGTAATAGAAATCAGATCCGTCACTGTGACGTATGTAATAGAAATCAGATACGTCACTGCGATGTATGTAATAGAAATGAGATCCATCACTGTGACGTATGTAATAGAAATCAGATCCGTCACTGCGACGTATGTAATAGAAATCAGATCCGTCACTGCGACGTATGTAATAGAAATCAGATCCGTCACTGCGACGTATGTAATAGAAATCAGATCCGTGTCACTGCGACGTATGTAATAGAAATCAGATCCGTCACTGCGACGTATGTCATAGAAATCAGATCCGTGTCACTGCGACGTATGTAATAGAAATCAGATCCGTCACTGTGACGTATGTAATAGAAATCAGATCCGTCACTGTGACATATGTAATAGAAATCAGATCCGTCACTGCGACGTATGTAATAGAAATCAGATCCGTCACTGCGACGTATGTAATAGAAATCAGATCCGTCACTGCGACGTATGTAATAGAAATCAGATCCGTCACTGCGACGTATGTAATAGAAATCAGATCCGTGTCACTGTGACTTGTGCAATAGATTTCTAACTAAACAGAAAATATTCTGAGATCTAATAAATTGGTTTGTATAGATTTGATCATGGAGACAAATGTCTCTAAAAACTGAACTACCACTTAGTTTACATTTGAGTCTCCTGGACGCAGACTGCAGTGGACATTGAAATGCAGTGCACGATTTAAGAAAAACAAGCAATTAAGCCTGTTTCATTCTGGACACAGGACGTGTTAGAGCATTTTCGTATTATGTATTAGTACGTTTGTTAGCTTTCAGTAAATATTTGTAAATTTTGGAAATGTTTATAAATTCAATTGTGTAATGCATATATTTGTAAACAAAAATTATAAAGACGTTTCTTTATATTTGAAAAAAAATTATTGTCTCTTAAATCTAACTACATGGTTTGTGGTTACTGAAATAGGACTCATAATTGAAAACATTCTAAATTATTGTCATTTAATCGTCCGAAAACTCCGTCAATTGTTGCATAGCTCTGATACTTTCAATTAAACTCAGAACACAAGCTTACTATTTCATTTGATGAGTTTCTTAATAAATCTTGGTGAAACTACGTGCTGCAGTATTTCGCACCAAATGAACGGGTTATTGAACGTACAAGGGGTATATATAATATATAAGCCCCTTAGGAGCCCTGAAGCCCGGCCCTAAGAGGTCCTGTCGCTAAATGAACTTTTGATGTACACTTGGCAGGCCAAGACCTACAAAATAATATATACATCATGGGTCTAGGACTTATAGTTGCTGAGATATAGCACTCCTTTATTAATATAGCTTATATAGTAAAAAACGGTACTAAGGCCCCTTTTACGGCCCTGAGAGGTCAGATCGCAAAATGGAAAAAAGTCATTTCTTGGCAGGCCAACACCTACAAAATGATATATACATCATGGGTCTAGGACTTATGGTTGTTGAGATCTAGGGTGATGACGGACGGACGGACGGACAGACAGACAGACAAAACGGGGACAATAGAGCATTTTTTTTAGAGCATTTTTTTTCGACAATGCTCTAAAAACCAGTGCCGGGGATGAACAAAATTTTCTGCAGAGCCGGGGATAAATGTCATCCCCGGCAGGGATATATTAGCTAATGCAGAGCCGGGGATGACAGTCCTCAGTGCCGGGGGTACCCCCGGCGGTAAATCGAGCCCTGTAGAAATGTCTCTATACTGGAATGTGTGAGGAGTTAGCAGACATGTCTTAAAGCAAAAAAAAATTGATATCATCATATATCTGAACTAGAACAAGAAGTTTTTAAATTTGCTAATACAATACTAGTACAACACTAATACAATACTAGCACAAATTAATTTAAACATCATGTACATAGACAAATATGAATGTGTCATTGAAATATAGGCATGGACCCTGAGTGTGTTATTTGATATCGTTGTTTGATATCATTTGATATCGTTATTTGATATCGTTATTTGATATCATTATTTGATATCGTTGTTTGATATCATTGTTTGATATCGTTATTTGATATCATTATTTGATATCGTTGTTTGATATCGTTGTTTGATATCGTTGTTTGATATCGTTATTTGATATCTCTATTTGATATCGTTATTTGATATCGTTATTTGATATCATTATTTGATATCGTTATTTGATATCGTTATTTGATATCATTATTTGATATCGTTATTTGATATCTTTGTTTGATGTCGTTATTTGATATTGTTATTTGATATAGGTATTTGATATTGTTATTTGATATCGTTGTTTGATATCGTTGTTTGATATCGTTGTTTGATATCGTTGTTTGATATCGTTATTTGATATCTCTATTTGATATCGTTGTTTGATATTGTTATTTGATATCTTTATTTTATATCATTATTTGATATTGTTATTTGATATCGTTATTTGATATCGTTATTTGATATCTTTGTTTGATATCGTTGTTTGATATCGTTGTTTGATATTGTTATTTGATATCTTTATTTGATATCATTATTTGATATTGTTATTTGATATCGTTATTTGATATCGTTATTTGATATCTTTGTTTGATATCGTTGTTTGATATCGTTGTTTGATATTGTTATTTATATTGTTATTTGATATCGTTGATTGATATCGTTATTTGATATTGTTATTTGTATTATCTTATACATGTGATACGCTTTGTCATAGTGTTCCCTAAATTATGCCCCATTGGCCAACTAGCCTTAAGCTCTCATTATGTGGCCCAACATAAACCCATATCTATTTTAATTACTTATAATACGCTAATGGCTTTTAAAATCAATTAAGGATGACCCTACAGTGCCCCATGATTCATATATGAATCAACCATATTTGTTCATTATTATAATCTTATTATTAACTTTGGCCTAAAAAGGTGAATGTATTTATTCACGTTATCTCAGAGGGATGTAAAATTACCGGAAAAGCTTGCGCAATCAACTTTCGCTCTTTTATTTCCCATCTAATGTTAATAATAGTACAAATTTAAAAAAAATAAATTGGGCACTGTAGGGATGTTTTTCCTGTAGGACCAAATCAAATTTCAATGATGTTTAATTACATTTAGCTCTCATGGATTAAGTGGCTCTACATACATTCGCCGAAACATTTATAAAGAGAAATGAAAAAAAAATCCTATTTCTGCAAGAATTTTTACTACAGCTGCACTTGAATTGACAAGTCAGAGATGCAACATGTCTAATGAAACTATCAATATGACTGATGAAATTATCAATATGACTGGTGAAATTATCAATATGACTGATTAAATTATCAATATGATTGATGAAGCTATCAATATGTTTGATGAAGCTATCAATATGTTTGATGAAGCTATCAATATGACTGAGAAACATACCAATATGACTGATGAAACTAGCCATATGTTGATTTTTTTCTTTGAACTAGATTGGAAATAAAACTTAAGATCAATTATTTTCATTAGAGAAAAACTGTACAGAGTAAATTCTGTTTTATGAGTACAGATTCTGTTTTCCTACATGTTTTTATTTGTCCCAAATTAAACAGTCAATTGTCGACAGTTGACTGAAGTAATGTTCCATTAAAAGAAATTGTTATAAAAAATATGAATCAGTCCGAGAAAGTTTTTTTAGAGCATTTTAAAAAAAAATGCTCTATTGTCCCCGTTTTGTCTGTCTGTCCGTCATCACCCTAGATCTCAACAACCATAAGTCCTAGATCCATGATGTATATATCATTTTGTAGGTCTTGGCCTGCCAAGAAAACACTTTGGTCCATTTCGCGATCTAACCTCTGAGGGCCGAAAAAGGGGGCGTATTAAGTATCATTTTTTACTATATAAGCTATATTAACAAAGGAGCGCCCTATATCTAAGCAACCATAAGTCCTAGACCCATGATGTATATATCATTTTGTAGGTCTTGGCCTGCCAAGTGTACATCAAAAGTTCATTTTGCGATCTGACCTCTGAGGGCCGAAAAAGGGGGCGTTTTATTGCCGTTTTTGCTTATATTTTAAATATAAATAATTAAGGCTAATCAAAGGGGCTTAATCATTATTTATTGTTGTAACAGTTATTCAACATGATTACTTCCCTCCCTATTTATCAAAACCCAGCAAAATCTTTGGCTGTCTCCCGGAAAAAAATATGGATTTCGTCCGGCGTAACCGTAACCACTGCGTACACGAAAATGCTCTAAAATGTCCTTTGTCCGAAACGGAAAAGACTTAATTTGCTTGTTTTTAGTTACGTTATAATTTTGTCAAATTTTTTATTTATTTCTACTTTTAGAAAATTTATTTCTACATTTAGATAATTTATTTCTACATTTAGATAAAAATTCACATATTTTTATTAATTATTTCTTACATCTAGATAACACTTTGTCCATCATTACGTAACAGTGAATTGGTTGGCAACACAAACATATTTATTATTATGTTCAAACTTTGCTTTTATACAAAATGTCACGGAAAACATATGCACATTAGTATAAAAGTCAAGAAATCAAACTTTTAAGTGTGTTTGCTTACTAGATTTCCGATTATACTGTAACTTTCTCGAACTAGTCCCCATAGGTCATCTCCCAGCATGTTTTAATGTGTTGTCCTAGGTAGCGACGTTCAAACCGCAGTATATCTTGATGAAAGCGTTCCCTTTGCTCCAAGAGAATGTCGCCATATTCTCATAAGACGTGTTGAGGTGGGTGTCAGACATATGATTCACCCCATTTCGTAAAGACTTTTTACCTAGAACAGTGAAACACTGTCAGAAGTCTTATTCTGATATGGAGAGGTGGAACTATTGGGGCCCCACCAGTGGCCCTGATTCAAGTTGCTCTATAGGCAAAGGTCGCAGGGATTTCAAATGTTACTACTATGATGTATTTATGATCATAGCTGGTACAGTTTATACTATACTACGTGTATTCATTGTCATAGCTGGTACAGTTTATATTATACTACGTGTATTCATGATCATAGCTGATACAGTTTTTACTATACTACGTGCATTCTTGATCGTTGCTGGTAGAGTTTATACTATACTACTTGTATTTTTGATCATAGCTGGTACAGTTTATACTATACTACGTGTATTCTTGATCGTTGCTGGTACAGTTTATACTATACTACGTGTATTCATGATCATAGCTGGTACAGTTTATACTATACTACATGAATTCATGCTCATAGCTGGTACAGTTTATACTATACTACGTGCATTCTTGATCGTTGCTGGTAGAGTTTATACTATACTACTTGTATTTATGATCATAGCTGGTACAGGATATATTATATTACATGTATTTATGATCATATCTGGTACAGATTATACTATACTACATGTATTCATGATCATAGCTGGTACAATTTATACTATATTACATGTATTCATGGTCATAGCTGGTACAGATTATACTATAGATGTCACTCACGGTCTATTAACTATAGATGTGGACATAGCTGGTACAGTTTATTCTGTAGATGTCACCAATAGTCTTTTATCTCTGTAGATATGGTAAATGTATTGCACCAAAAAAAAACAGTCTTATAAAGCATGGGACACGTTTAAAAAAATAGCCAAAATCCATTCTGAAATCCACTGTAAAACCGCCAGATAAGTCCAGGTAAGTCCAGGTAAGTCCAGGTATTTGAAAAGTAATGTCAAAACGTACACGTGCATTTTTAAATTTTATAATTTTTTTTTTATTATTGACGTAATTTCAAACATTGACGACGACAAAACCGCACACAATCGTGTCTGAGGTCCGCCATGTAAACTTGTCCCTTCCTTCCCATAGTTCTAAACAAATTAACGTCCATGTACTGCAGGCAGGCCCAACAATTGTTTTTTATTTTACCTCTGTAATGTCATATTTTTTACTTTACCCCTGTAATGTTATATATGTTATTTTACCTCTGAATGTTATATATGTTATTTTACCTCTGTAGTGTCATATATGTTATACTACGCTGTGATGTTATATTTATGCTGTAGTCTGTAAACATGGTATTTTATTTCTTATCATGGTAGAAATGCTACTATTGTTTACCGCCATGTTTATATCATAAGAGTTCTAAATTTGCTCTCATTATTTCCTACATTATATTTTGGATCAGGTTGACCAATGACGTCATGAGTCTGGGGGTGTTTGTCTTCCTGTTGTTTTCTTTCACAATTAGACATAAAAAGGGATGAGGTGGGGGAGGGCAGAGGGCAGTGAATGGAAGAATAAGTAGGTCAGCTATTTCGATTCCCAAAGCAGTAAGAGAGGAAATGACGTAGGAGAGTTTCCGTTGCACAGACAAGAAGAGAAAACAAAAGTAGCGAGTTGGTTTCTATAGACGTTGTCAGGGTAATAATTCATTGAATAGAGTACAACAGTAAGTGACATATTTGAATAGAGTACACCACACTGTGACATATTTGAATAGAGTACAACAGTAAGTGACATATTTAAATAGAGTACACCACACTGTGACATATTTGAATAGAGTACAACAGTAAGTGACATATTTGAATAGAGTACAGCAGTAAGTGACATATGATAGGAAACTCCACATGGAAATCAACTGCTGTAGACGTGCTCATCTATTAGATAACTGAACATCAGACATAAAAAGTAATAGACCAACAGATTGCACAGAGTGACAGTGATGACACTTGAGATTCTAGTCGCCGATTATCGTGCTGACATTGACATGAGCTGACACTGACATTTAAAAAAAGAAAGTTGAAGATGTACACTTGACTATAGTGCATTATATAATTTTACAATTGATAATGGTGCACTGTGTTATGGTACATTTGATAATGGTGCACATTATGTATTTTTACACTTGTTTATAGTGCACAATATACAGCGGTATACTTCACTATGGGGCACAATATACAGTGGTATACTTCACTATGGTGCACAATATACAGCGGTATACTTCACTATGGGGCACAATATACAGCGGTATACTTCACTATGGGGCACAATATACAGCGGTATACTTCACTATGGTGCACAATATACAGCGGTATACTTCACCTTGGAGCACAATATACAGCGGTATACTTCACTCTGGGGCACAATATGTAGATGTACACTTGATAATGGTGCACATTATGTAGTGGTTTGCTTAACTATGGTGCGATATATAGTTATACACTTGACTATGGTTATGGTACACTATGTGTTATGGTACACGTGATTATGGTGCACTATGTGTTATGGTACACGTGATTATGGTGCACAATAGTTACCTCATGATCCTTTATGTTAAGTACACCATTTCTAATTTACTTCCGAAGTTTCGCACAGCAACATATTTTTCGCCGTCCACAAGTTGAGAAAACAGACTGACTGTTGCTCCCTCCAAATGTATAAAGTAGAACCTCTCCTCTAAACGTTATATAATATGTGAACGGCCCCTTATTGAAATTATGAGGAAGTACATGATTGTAACATTTACGGCATATCTACTACATAACACGCCAAATCATTTTCCCGTCTATCTGTTCGAAAAGGTAAAATAATTAATTGCACATCTGTAATTAAGTGACATTCAATGACAGTTAATACTAACTATTAGTGTCTGAATGAGTATTTGTCATTAGAAGTTGATTGTATTGAGTCTACGCCATATAACACAAATATAATAAGACTTAAACCTCTTTTGTTTTTGTGTCTTATTTGAAGATTTAAAAATACGCATAAAAAGTAAGTTGGTTTTCTCATGACAAGTTTATTGATTTTATCTGTATGTGTACTTATTTTCTGGTTTGAATGTTTTTGAACATCGTTACATCTGACGTGTTATGATGGGATTATAGGAGGTCAGGAGTTTTTTTTTGTGTGTGGTGGTACGGTGGTATTTAAATATTAAATACAGTGGATTCCGCTTAATTGGGACACCCCCTAATTGGGACAGCCGCTTATTTGGGACAAATCTCAAAGAAACCAAACCAAGAAGCCAATAGTAAATGTGTATGTTTAATTGGGACAGCCGCTTAATTGGGACAAAAAGCCTCGGTCCCGATGTGTCCCAATTAAGCGGAATCGACTGTATATGGAATAAGAGTTTGATGGGACGAGTGGTGAAGGGGTCGTGGACAGAAAAGTATACCGTATGTATAAATTAGGTAGGAACCCAATGAAAACAGGAATGCATATTTACTGATGACTGTGATTTTAAGATGTTTTGTTTTATAAATAGTACATGTGTAAAAGTTAATTTTGAGACAAAGTATGATGTTCCTTTCACTAAATCAGTGTATATTTGTCATCACGTTCGTCTGGTTTAGTCGTCTGTATAACTAATACATTTATAACTACTAATGGTGTATTTATTTTGTCACATGAGTTTATAATACAGAACGTGGACATTTGACTATCCCAACTAACATCAATAAAGTCTGTTGGAAACTTTTACAAAATGACGAATATCTGATCTTACAATCGGTTTATTTTATACAAATATAATGTGTACTTAAAGTAGCCTTGCTCATCTGAACTGAATGTACAGAATGATTCTATATTAAGAAGAAATAACAATAATATAATACATCATTTGCTACATTATGTGTCCAGAGAAGTATGTGTCCTTTTCACATTGCATTCTAATCATGCAAGAAATGAAATAGTTGTAATTAAATCACGTGATTGACATAAACAATGTTGTATTCCTATAATTATGTGCATCTGTCCTGGAATGTTTGAATTTGATTTATTACAAACATGCTTAATTTCAAGGATCACAAATGTTGTTTCTATACACATAACGTTTATATTAGAAGAAATGTTATTTTCTTTTAAACTAGTTAGTCCAAACAATCGCAAACATTTGGTGTTTTTAGTACACAATGTACAGGGGATGGAGGGGAGTGAAAAGATCTTTCTTGGATCTATATGAACATTGTCTCTAGTTTATGGATCTATATGAACATTCTAGTTTATGGATCTATATGAACATTGTCTCTAGTTTATGGATCTATATGAACATTGTCTCTAGTTTATGGATCTATATGAACATTCTAGTTTGTGGATCTTTATGAACATTGTCTCTTGTTTGTGGATCTAAATGAACAATATTTCTTACATTTGTTTCTTCAAAATATAAGACACACCAGTACAAATAAAATGGATGACTGTTGACTTTGTTGTCCATTACAAAATTTACTAAATATTTAATTATGCAGATGTGTTATGAATATGTGTTCATAATGATAAACATTAGCTTACTAGATTCAGAAATAAATATTTAATAAAAAATATAAAAACTATATAATAATATTTTCCAGAATAAAAAGAAAAAAGTTAACGCTACAAGTTCTATTATTGGTTTATATCATCAAAGAGATGGACAGGTCATGTAGAAAGAAAATGGCGCCCACTTTTGGAAAAAAATTAAGTTTGATCCTTAAAGAAAGCCAGCAATAACCAGCAGCAATAACCTGCAGCAATAACCTGCAGCAAAGGCCTGCAGCAATAGCCAGCGACCCGTGAGTGTTACCGCACCATGTCATATATCATGACGACCTATTTTTAACATTTTATTTTCCTCTAATCTTTGGTCCTATATTTCCATAGAAACTAACAATAGAAATAAGTGATCATTCCGATATCCATAGAAACTAACAATAGAAATAAGTGATCATTCCGATATCCATAGAAACTAACAATAGAAATAAGTGATCATTCCGATATCCATAGAAACTAACAATAGAAATAAGTGATCATTCCGATATCCATAGAAACTAACAATAGAAATAAGTGATCATTCCGATATTCATAGAAACTAACAATAGAAATAAGTGATCATTCCGATATTCATAGAAACTAACAATAGAAATAAGTGATCATTCCGATATTCATAGAAACTAACAATAGAAATAAGTGATCATTTTCCGATATTCATAGAAACTAACAATAGAAATAAGTGATCATTTTCCGATATTCATAGAAACTAACAATAGAAATAAGTGATCATTCCGATATTCATAGAAACTAACAATAGAAATAAGTGATCATTCCGATATTCATAGAAACTAACAATAGAAATAAGTGATCATTCCGATATTCATAGAAACTAACAATAGAAATAAGTGATCATTCCGATATTCAATGTTTAATAATGAGAGAATAATCTACGATGTTGTCATCAACTTGTTCAATCTGTAGAGGCCTACCAATATCTCAATCTGTAGAGGCCTTACCAATATCTCAATCTGTAGAGGCCCTACCAATATCTCAATCTGGCTCAGATATTTTTTTTAAAGTTCTAGATTTAGTTTACATAACATGTACACAACTGGTACTCATCGGTAAATATTAACTTGTACACAACTGGTACTCATTGGTAAATATTAACGTGTACACAACTGGTACTCATCGGTAAATATTAACGTGTACACAACTGGTACTCATCGGTAAATATTAACTTGTACACAACTGGTACTCATCGGTAAATATTAACTTGTACACAACTGGTACTCATTGATAAATATTAACTTGTACACAACTGGTACTCATCGGTAAATATTAACTTGTACACAACTGGTACTCATTGATAAATATTAACTTGTACACAACTGGTACTTATCGGTAAATTGAAAAAAATCACAAAAATTGTGAGATTGCGTGTTTGAATTAAATTCTAGCTACTGCAATCTTGAAACGCTTTTTTCTCAAATTCGTTTTAGCATACGTTTGTGATAAAAATATTGGAATGTCTTTTGAAGCTATTTAGATGGATAGATAAATAGATAGATAAATGAAGGAAAATGTATTTTTGGTTTTCAAAACATTGGATTTTTTTTATAATGACTGATTTTTAAAATGGCCTCCATTGTCATGGCATATAATCAAACCAAAATAATTTTTTTCTTAAATCACATGATATCTATTTGATAATAAGTCTCAGTTAATTTGAAGTGATATTGAAAGAATTAGATTTTCCAGTTCCCTACAACCTTAAACTAAATAGACACAATGAGAGAATCACCGATAAAGTAATCAACTGGTCCAGACAAAAGTTTAAACTCAGTAAACACAATGAGAGAAATGGCGACTAGATCAATTAATATTGCAAGACAAAGTTCCAATTCAAGACAGACAGTCGCCGAATATATTAAGCTAAAGAAAACGTTGACATAAATGATACTGAAGATATTTGGGTGTAAATAAATCCAGACATTGTCACAGTTCAGTTTCACTGCAAGGAAAATAAAAACACAACACTACAGACAAGAAAAACTTCTATTTAGTTAACGGATCTAATACCAGTTGACTCGATGAACAAACAATAACATATATATATATATATATATATATATATATATCTAACCGTGTTCTAGAGATGTAAATGGATTGATAAATAGATTGAGTCAGAGAGATAGAAAGAAAGGAAATTTAGAGAAATTGAATTGATAAATTGTTAGTTTACAAATATAACAGGAAAGATCAAATAGACATACATAAAAGCAACATTCAATCAACACACACAAGTAAATAATGTACCCTTTAATTGTAAATAAGAGAATCTCAGAAAAGAGTGTTATTGATGACTAGAAGTCATTTCGCGGCGTATCATACGCCGCCTTATCAATCAATATAATAACTGTAATTATTTTTTAAATTGCAAGCAAAATAACAGGTTGAAATACATGGTATGTAAAATTGAACTGTGACCTATCATGTGCAGACTTTATGGTCACTATCTGATACCTTCCAGCAACTTGTTTTTTTATTTTATTGTTTACAGAATTTTAGTTAATTCTTTGGATGCCTTGATTCTCGACGAGCTGCCAGACTAAATTTTCTCTTTATTGGTTAGATATATTTTATTGCCTTTTTTCTAAGATCAGGGTTTTTGGCGCATTTTCGAGAAGTCGAATGCGCTATTGTCCCCGTTTTGTCCGTCTGTCCGTCATCACCCCAGATCTCAGCAACCATAAGCCCTAGACCCATGATGTATATACTTTTTTTGTAGGTCTTGGCCTGCCATTCCCCTGCATCGAAAGTCCATTTCGCGATCTGACCTCTGAGGGCTGGGCATCAGTGTTTTTTGAACCGTTTTTCCTATATAAGCTATATTAAAAATTATAGTCATAGCCCCATTCTACACCTCCTATACGCTGCGGTGGCGCACCAAATTAATGGGTTATTGAACGGAAGTGAAACAAGATTGGCAACAGTAATTTATCAAACAACAATTGACGGAGTTTTCGGACGATTAAATGACTACAATTTAGAATGTTTCAATTATGAGTCATATTTCAATGACCACAAACCACTTGTAGTTAGATTTAAGAGAAAATATTTTTTTTTCAAATATAAAGAAACGTCTTTTTAATCTTTGTTTCAGATATATGCATTACACACATGAATTTATAAACATTTCCAAAATTTACAAATATTTACTGAAAGCTAACATAATACTGAGACATAACACGAACATGCGCTAACACGTCTTATGTCCAGAATGGAACAGGCTTTAAGATGCTGGTTTTTCTTTGAATTGTAATTTTTCTCATTCAGTTTCTAACAAACATATTTCGGGGAAGGGGTGTTTTAATTTGCATTGCTTTTTATTTTGTTTCACTTTGTGTCAGCCTCTAATCCACCCCTTCCCCCAGCACAAATTATAGTGTTATTTTGATGTAACATTTTTTTTCATTCATGTCATGCCAGTCTCCATATTATTTTTTTTAGACTTGCTCAACACAGCTTAAGATTCTTTTAGTATAACTTTCATCCTACACTATTCAGTACAGATAGATGTTAGTTAATGTTTTTTTTGTAATGCATACAAACTCTGAAACAGTTACCATTTGTTTGTAATGCGCCATACATATTTATAATTTACTTAATCGGGATTTTCCCCGAAACAGTGCAAAGAAATCAAAACAAAAGATTTCACCATATCTAATATTTTATTGTCTACACTTCAGCGTTGAATGTGTTCTCTTGGCCCACTTTGTAGCCTAATGGTAGCGCTGGCCTCCATAGATTTTCACATCTTATCTATATTTATACACCATTTTTTTAAATTCTAAAATTGGAAATTAGTTCAATATTACTTTATTCTTTACACATAATTGTATTATTAAATATGTTTTATTTTTTTTTTACAATAATTATACGACATTCTTAAATGTTATTTTATGTATAGCATTACCAATTTTACGCGGTTAAACAGAATTTACGCGAATTGGGAGAAGAAATAGTTTCGTAGTTAGAGCACATAAAAACATGATTACGACCAAACAATACTGTTTTAAAAACGTACTGGAGCTGTCTAGACATGAAGTATTATTATACAACCTGCCCATTGTGCTCGTACAAGTTGAATATCTTTCAGTAATTAAATGACAAAACGTCATATTAGGAATTAAAATAATCTGGTTTTATAAAAGAAATCAGAAAACAACGCGAGTTGTCGAACGTTGTTGAACCGTCTTGCTTTCTGTGACGTATTCGGGAATTCCAGAAACGAGACAAATCTATCTATACAGGCGGCCCTCGACTTTCGCACAATCTGCTATTTGGAACATTTAAAAAAATATATATATATTTTTTTTAAATGTGTTTTTAGAATCGTCCGTAAAAGCGCTAGTGAATCACTTTCAGTAATTTCCGACTTTTTCCGTATAACCGGTCTACGGAATTTCCGGTCTATACCCGGTCTTTCTCCGCCCTTGCTGTTCCCGAAGCAATCGTTTTTGTAATGTCATGATCGCCATTTTGAAAGTGGTTTAGTTGGTTACGTACTGATTATGTAATTAATATTTCCATCTACTTTCGAACATTCAACATTCGCACACACTTTCAGAAACACCAAAGTGAGGGCCGCCCTGTATATAAAATTGCACCGTGCAGGGCTGCTGCTGCTGTTGTCCCGCAAGGTCGCGCGAAGAAGAGAATTATATATATATATGTAGATAGTGAATTTACATAGATGTTTAGAGAGATAGAGGAGAAACGAAACTATACATTGAACTATACCCACGTTGAAATTATACACACACATGATTTGATAAATTCACAAACATTGACATTGAATCATGTTAGTTGTCTATACAAACTACACGTAAAGAGTAAACACACACAGATTATCGTGAATTCATGAACATCCACATTAATCAGTTAGTTAGTTGTCGACACAAACACACTGCATGTTGACATAGGCATATAGCTAATTACATGATGATGATGACTTGATCTACACAAGTCTTAGTTGTCAAAGCCTGAATCTATATGTGTGTGGTGTATGTGCTTGTGTTTCTACTGTCTGTATGTGCTTGTGTTTCTACGTCTGTATGTGCTTGTGTTTCTACGTCTGTATGTGCTTGTATTTCTATGGTCTGTATGTGCTTGTGTTTGTCGTGTGTAAGGTTTGTGTTTCTACGTGTATGTGCTTGTGTTTCTACGTGTGTATAAAGTTGGTGTTTCTACGTGTGTATGTGCTTGTGTTTCTACGTGTGTGTGCTTGTGTTTCTGCTATGTATGTGCTTGTGTTTCTACGTGTGTATGTGCCAATCATTTTATAAATGAAAAAGTTACTTAACAAAGTGCTTGTAATATAGGCAGCAACAAAATGTTCAACTCTTGTGGAGTATTTTTCGATAGAGTGTCTTCCCCACATCTATAATTTGTTTTTTTAATGCATGTGTTATGTGTGTATATATATATAGTGTGTGTGTATGTGTGTATATATATATATATGTGTGTGTGTATGTGGTAGTATGTATGTATGTTTGTATGTATGTAGTGTGTGTGTATGTATGTTTGTATGTATGTGTGTGTATGTAGGTGTGTGTATGTATGTATGTATGTGTGTATGTAGGTGTGTGTATGTAGGTGTGTGTATGTGTGTTTGTATGTATGTGTGTATGTATGTAGGTGTGTGCATGTAGGTTTGTATAAATGTGTGTGTATGTATGGGTGTGTGTGTATGTAGGTGTGTGTATGTATGTTTGTATGTATGTGTGTGTATGTAGGTGTGTGTATGTATGTTTGTATGTATGTGTGTGTATGTAGGTGTGTGTATGTATGTATGTATGTGTGTGTATGTAGGTGTGTGTATGTAGGTGTGTGTATGTATGTTTGTATGTATGTGTGTGTATGTGGGTGTGTGTATGTAGGTGTGTGTATGTATGTTTGTATGTATGTGTGTATGTAGGTGTGTGTATGTAGGTGTGTGTATGTAGGTGTGTGTATGTAGGGTGTGTGTATGTATGTTTGTATGTATGTGTGTGTATGTAGGTGTGTGTATGTATGTATGTATGTGTGTGTGTGTATGTAGGTGTGTGTATGTAGGTGTGTGTATGTATGTTTGTATGTATGTGTGTGTATGTAGGTGTGTGTATGTAGGTTTGTATGAATGTGTGTGTGGTGTAGATTAAATTAGTTGCTAATTACATAAAGTGTCCTGTACGTGTCGCCTGTCTTTAGTGGGGAAAGAAACAAAACGGCAAACGTTATCCACCCACTCCCCCTCACCAGCTCTAGTTACAGATTCAAATCTTGCTGACCAGTCATTGACCATCTGAACTGGAAATAAATTTATTCCCAATGTACATTTTCAGAAATATGTCGATATTCAATTATGGCAACAATCTGTCATGTGTTTATTAGTCTCTTTATAGCCCCATCTCACTCACTCTCCCAACACACTCTCTCACTCCACTCAACACACTCACTCTCCCAACACACTCTCTCACTTTACCAACACACGCATTCTCCCAACACACTCACTCACTCTACCAACACACTCACTCTTCCAACTCACTCACTCAGTCTCACAACACACTCAAACAAAGCTCGATTTACCGTCGCGAATGCCGGGGATATCCCCGGCACTGAGAACTGTCATCCCCGGCTCTGCTTTAACTAATATATCCCTTGGCGGGGATGAAACCATAGACATTTATCCCGGCTCTGCAGACATTTTTTTCATCCCCGGCACTGGTTTTTTTCAAACACTCTCCCAACACACTCAATCTACCAACACACTCACTCACCTCCAGCATATTTAATGCGTTAAAAAAAAAAATGTGTGATTAAATCTTAGAACGCAAACACCTAATAGCATTTTTACCAAAAAGGCTGTTATTTCAGAATGGCGGGTAAAAACAAGAAAAAAATCAGTAAATAACACAACTGTATAAAGAGAAATTGATCAGAAAGGATTTTTAAAAAGCAAGAGAAATACTGTAACGCAGGAACTGTAAGGTTTAAATATAATTATAGCAGCAATATGACCTTGAAACAATAGGATTGTCATTTCTTAATTCTATTTTCTGACTCTGAATGATACAATTAGTGGACATCTGCAGACGCGCGACACTAGTTTAATTGATTAGGTGTCATGGATTTGAAACGTTGGTACTTCGTATCAATTTATTTGGGAAAGTGGGGTATGGTGATTGAGTCAGACATGAGTAATCGTCATCTTTGTAGGGATAGAGGCTGCAAAGTGTGTCGAAAATGGGATCAGGTGAGAAAACAAGGTACAAATCAGAAAACAAAACACATTCATGATAAATGATCGACTACTTTCTGACTATACTATTATTTTAAAAAGAAAAAGGCACATATGAGATCGAAATACCATGTGCCTTTATTTTCTGGGATGGAGGGTTACGTACGGTAATGGAGTGTAGCGTAAAGAAGATTTACATGGGGACGAAGTGTAGCAAAATATGACAGAACCAGGTGGGAGAGGGGTTTGACATGTGTCTAGAATTTGAAAAAAAACATTCCGGGGATACACATGTTTGTCATTGTTGTTGTTGATACAAAAATAACTTGGATCACGTGACTTGATTGATACCTGTGTGTATGTGCTTGTGTTTCTCCGTGTGTATGTGCTTGTGTTTCTACATGTGTATGTGCCAATCATTTAATAAATGAAAGTTACTTTAGCGGTGCTTGTAATATAGGAAGCAACAAAATGTTCAACTCTCAAGAGTTCATGTATTTTTCTAGTATGAACTATGTTCAACTCTCAGGAGTTCATGTATGTATCAAGTATTGGACTATCTCACCAACAAAATGTTCAACTTTCAGGAGTATTTTTCGAGTATTGGAGTGTCTTCCCTACATCTTGAATTTATTTTTTTTAATGCATGTGTGTATGTGTGTATATATATAAGTCTGTATATATATATATATATATATATATGTATGTGTGTGTATGTAGGTGTGTGTATGTATGTTTGTATGAATGTGTGTGTGGTGTAGGTGTGTATATATATGTATGTATGTGTGTGTATGTAGGTGTGTGTATGTATGTTTGTATGTATGTGTGTGTATGTAGGTGTGTGTATGTAGGTGTGTATGAATGTGTGTGTAGTGTAGATTAAATTAGTTGCTAATTACATAAAGTGTCCTGGACGTGTCGCCTGTCATTAGTGGGGAAAGAAAAAACAAAACGTTATCCACCCACTCCTCCCGCCACCAGCTCTAGTTACAGATTCAAATCTTGCTGACCAGTCAATGACCATCTGAACTGTAAATGAATTTATTCCCAATGTACATTTTCAGAAATATGTCGATATTCAATTATGGCAACAATCTGTCATGTGTTTATTAGTCTCTTTATAGCCCCATCTCACTCACTCTCCCAACACACTCTCTCACTCCACCAACACACTCTCTCACTCTACCAACACACGCACTCTCCCAACACACTCACTCACTCACTCTACCAACACACTCACTCTTCCAACTCAATCAGTCTCACAACACACTCAAACAGGGCTCGATTTACCGTCGCAAATGCCGGGGATATCCCCGGCACTGAGAACTGTCATCCCCGGCTCTGCTTTAACTAATTTATCCCTTCTGGGGATGAAACCATAGACATTTATCCCCGGCTCTGCAGACATTTTTTCATCCCCGGCACTCGTTTTTTTCCTAAGTCGAGCACTGCACTCAAACACTCTCCCAACACACTCAATCTACCAACACACTCACTCACTCTCCAGCATATTTAATGCGTTTAAAAAATGTGTGATTAAATCTTAGAACGCAAACACCTAATAGCGTTTTTTCCAAAAGGCTGTTATTTCAGAATGGCGGGTAAAAAACAAGAAAAAAAAATCAGTAAATAACACAACTGTATAAAGAGAAATTGATCAGAAAGGATTTTTAAAAAGCAAGAAAAATACTGTAACGCAGGAACTGTCAGGTTTAAATATAATTATAGCAGCAATATGACCTTGAAACAATATGATTGTCATTTCTTAATTCTAGTTTCTGACTCTGAATGATACAATTAGTGGACATCTGCAGACGCGCGACACTAGTTTAATTGACAGGTGTCATGGATTTGAAACGTTGGTACTTCGTATCAATTTATTTGGGAAAGAAGGGTGTGGTGATTGAGTCAGCCATGAGTAACGTCATCTTTGTGGGGAGAGAGGCTGCAAAGTGTGTCGAAAATGGGATCAGGTGAGGAAACAAGGTACAAATCAGAAAACAAAACATATTTATGATAAATGATCGACTACTTTCTGGCTATACTATTATTTTAAAAAGAAAAAGGCACATATGAGATCGAAATACCATGTGCCTTTATTTTCTGGGATGGAGGGTTAGGTACGTTGATGGAGTGTAGCGTAAAGAAGATTTACATGGGGACGAAGTGTAGCAAAATATGACAGAGCCAGATGGGAGAGGGGTTTGACATGTGTCTAGAATTTGAAAAAAAAACATTCCGGGGATACACATGTTTGTCATTGTTGTTGCTGATACAAAAATAGCTTGGATCACGTGACTTGATTGATACATGTCAATAAACTGGTCTGAATAACTAATTGAATAGACATGTATGCTGATGCTTAATAGATCTGAAAATTCTTTCGTAATTCAAACTGACTTGTTTATTATGCCAATTTTATGATAGAATATAATGACAAACTTGTTTGAATACAAATAAGTGTATTATATTGTATTGATTATAGTGTGCGTTAATTAGCAATACAATTTTTTAATTATGCGCTAATTTCGACCCTGATTGTAGAAAATAATTGACTACATTGTTGGCTTTTGTAGCTAAGAAATATATGTGCTGTATCCTACAAATATATAGAACACAATATATCTCACAATTATATAGAATACAAAATGTCTCACAACTATATAGAATACAACATGTCTCACAACTATATAGAATACAACATGTCTCACAAATATATAGAATATGCTATGTCTCACAAATATATAGAACACAATAAGTCTCACAAATATATAGAATACAACATGTCTCACAACTATATAAAATACATTATATCTCACAATCTGTCCCATTTTGAAGTGTGTGATCTTATAAAATTGTTAAGTGTCTTCCACTTGGCTGATTCTTCCACTTATTTAACTAACAAACTTTCTGAAGCAAGCAGTTAGCGATCACTAGTTGTAGAAGCAGACAGAAGTGTTAAATTGACCGAAAGAATATCAAACTCTGTTTTGTGGCGATTGGTTTTACTGAAGGTTTATTTTTTAAAGGTACTGGCTAATGTTACTGTAACATGTTTCTATATACCTGAATTTACAAGTATATTTACTGTAACATGTTTCTATATACCTGAATTTACAAGTATATTTACTGTAACATAGTTCTGTATATATGTATGTACAAGTGATGTTACTGTAACATGTTTCTTTATACATGTAACATGTTTCTATATACCTGAATTTACAAGTATATTTACTGTAACATAGTTCTGTATATATGTATGTACAAGTGATGTTACTGTAATATTTTTCCTTATACATGTATGTACAAATGATGATACAGTGTGGCCTAAAAGTAGGTTTACACTTATCACGTAGACTTTTAGTTTGAGCATTCGACACTAGAAAAGTGTGAAATGTGTTCTACCTGTTGACATAAACATTAACAATTTAATCTCTCAGATGCTCAAAATGTCCTCCTTCAACATCGCAACATTCTTCAAATCTCTCCAGGACACTCTGACACACAGTGCGGCACTAATTCCGATCTTCATCAATTTCTGTGAATGCGAGATGAATGTAACCTTTCAAATCATTTATTGTTTTGTACAATCAGCTAGGAAAAAGCTGAATATGTACCTTACATTTATACTCTGCCGAACCTAGGGATTTGGGAGCCGGGGGGGGGGGGGGCTTGACTTCTTAGGGAGTCCCTGCATTTTGACATTCGACACTATGACATAAGATAATGTACTTACTATACGCCTCTGACTGTGAGGAATATATCTGTATTAAACCTACTTTTGTACCACCTTGTATGTTTCTATATAGGTCTATTTACAAGTGAAGTTCATGTAACATACTTCTATGTATAATACATATGTTACATGTATATAGAAACATGTTAAAGTAACATAAATGTACATACATATACATTGTATATGTATGAACAAGTGATGTTACTGTAATAATATCCTATACAGATGTATTTACAAATGAATGTTACAGTAATATGATCCGACACAGATGTATTTACTAATGAATGTTACAGCAATAGATGCATAATAACAATAAATCGATATTAAAATATAATAAAGTTAACATATACACACAATGTAACAAACAATTTAACAAATACACAGCTTAGTGTAACATAGACACAAGACACATGTGATACACTGTAAAATAAACTTAAAAAGACACAATTGGTACAATGTAACATACACAGGAAGTGTGTGGTACAATGTAACTTAGAAACATGAAACATGCGTTACAATGTAACATAGACACAAGAAACACGTGGTACAATGTAACATAGACACAAGAAACATGTGTTACAATGTAACATAGACACAAGAAACATGTGTTACAATGTAACATAGACACAATAAACATATGGTATAATGTAACATAGACACAAGACGCCAATGGTATAATGTAACATAGACTCAAGACACTAGTGGTACTAAGTAACAAAGACATAATACGTCAATGTTACAATGTAACATAGACATAAGACGTCAATATTACAATGTAACATAGACACTAGACGCCAATGGTACAATGTAACATAGGCTCAAGACACTAGTGGTACTATGTAACAAAGAATAATACGTCAATGTTACAATGTAACATAGACACAAGAAACATGTGTTACAATGTAACATAGACACAATAAACATATGGTATAATGTAACATAGACACAAGACGCCAATGGTATAATGTAACATAGACTCAAGACACTAGTGGTACTAAGTAACAAAGACATAATACGTCAATGTTACAATGTAACATAGACATAAGACGTCAATATTACAATGTAACATAGACACTAGACGCCAATGGTACAATGTAACATAGGCTCAAGACACTAGTGGTACTATGTAACAAAGAATAATACGTCAATGTTACAATGTAACATAGACATAAGACGCCAGTATTACAATGTAACATAGATCTAGACACTAGTGGTACAATGTAACATAGACACTAGACGCCAGTGGTACAATGTAACATAGACACTAGACACTAGTGGTACAATGTAACATAGACATAAGACACCAATGATTCAATCTACCAACTTAATCATTCATTGACAACACATGATCAAATAAAGTGTAAAAAAAATGACCGTGATTGAAACATTCATTCTTTGTTCGCCCATACACATTTCAACACACTTTATCTCCCCATTTGGTTTAATAGATGATTCAAGTGTTTCATATTTGATGGAGTGATATTTGAATCCAGTCCAAGATTTTAAAGAACTCTGTCATCCTTTTCTGTATCAACTCTTCAATCAAATTTTATCCCCGATGGAACCAGAAGATACTTGAAGCAGACAAAATGGATAGTTTTCACATCCCGAGATTTGAATGAAAGAAAATTTTGATTATGTTGAAACTGTGATGAGAAGTGTCATGTGGAGATCCCATCTTTATTTAATTGTTCACAAGACGTACTGTGATATGCTCTTCTTTCATGAAATAACAAAAGGTTGTATGGTTTGGTTCCATAAAGGGCAGACAATCTGTTGGATTTTTTCAATTTTTTCCCCTAAAAAAGACAGGAGATTGTGCTGGGTTTGCCTCAGTGGATTGAGAATTTTTAAACAAAGTTCTATACAAATATTGTCCTTTTGAAGTTATACATAGAAAAAAAATAGACTGGACCACTAGTGAGAGACAACGGTAGACAGTTACTATGTAAGATATTTTTGTAAGCATTTTACATTTGTAAGGACATATGTATATTATTGTGAATGAGCTTTTTAAGTCACATGTATTCTTTGTATGCAATGACGTCGTGATGTGTGGCTATGCGGCACTTTTATAGAGAGCCTGATCTGCATGCTTTCCAGTCACTTTCTTTGTCCCCCGTGGCGCCTTCGTGACTAATGCACTATCGACTATGATGGAGATGGAAGAGGAGAACTCCAAAAAGCGTCCTAATTGTGGTTTATAGCAGGTTGAGCCGCAGTTATTTGCCCAGAGCCACATTGAGATGTCTGTGGTTTACCTTACACTTCCATTGCCCGGTGCCACATTGAGATGTCTGTGGTTTACCTTACACTTCCATTGCCCGGTGCCACATTGAGATGTCTGTGGTTTACCTTACACTTCCATTGCCCGCTGCCACATTGAGATGTCTGTGGTTTACCTTACACTTCCATTGCCCGGTGCCACATTGAGATGTCTGTGGTTTACCTTACACTTCCATTGCTCGCTGCCACATTGAGATGTCTGTGGTTTACCTTACACTTCCATTGCCCGGTGCCACATTGAGATGTCTGTGGTTTACCTTACACTTCCATTGATTCATATATGAATGACATAATATCTGAGTAATATGTATTTTTTGTTATAAATCAACATTCACTAAAGGTTTCATTGAATAATAATTTGAGAACTGCACTGCCTAAGTATTTTGCTTTTATCTTTTGCTGGACCAGTTTAATCTTGCATACATTATTATAGTAGATATTCTGTACCAGTTTAATCTTACATACATTATTATAGTAGATATTCTGTACCAGTTTAATCTTACATACATTCTTATAGTAGATATTCTGTACCAGTTTAATCTTACATTCATTATTACAGTCTACTCTTTGTAATGCTTGCCATTTTATACCAAGACAGGCATGACAAGCGATTGTTCTCCACACAATTCAAAACACACTAACATAAGTTCTGACACGGAGTGGTATTTGTCATTAATTCAAAATCTTAAATTTCCTCTATTTTGGCTACATTTTCATTAATTCCACACAGAGATACAAACATTTATTTATGTTCTGCTTTTCAATGTATCCATTGCCAGTGTACCAAACAAAATATCTGCTCGAAGTCTTCATTAGTTCTGTTCACCTCATTCAGAGCGGACGTTGTTATTTCTCTTCACATATACACCAATTAAGTAGACCTATCTTCACATATACACAGACTGCCATAGACCTATATTCACACATACACCAATTCAGTAGACCTATCTTCACATATACACAAACTGATGTAGACCTATCTTCACATATACACAAACGGATGTAGACCTATCTTCACACACACACCAATTAAGTAGACATATCTTCACATATACACATACTGCTGTAGACCTATCTTCACATATACACATACTGCTACAGACCTATCTTCACATATACACATACTGCTACAGACCTATCTTCACATATACACATACTGCTACAGACCTATCTTCACATATACACAAACTGCTGTAGACCTATCTTCACACACACACACCAATTACGTAAACCTATCTTCACACATACACCAATTAAGTAGACCTATCTTCACATATACACAAACTGCTGTAGACCTATCTTCACACACACACCAATTAAGTAGCCCTATCTTCACACACACACCAATTAAGTAGACCTATCTTCACATATACACAAACTGCTGTAGACCTATCTTCACACACACACACCAATTAAGTAGACCTATCTTCACACACACACCAATTAAGTAGACCCATCTTCACATATACACAAACTGCTGTAGACCTATCTTCACACACACACCAATTAAGTAGACCTATCTTCACACATACACCAATTAAGTAGACCTATCTTCACATTTACACAAACTGCTGTAGACCTATCTTCACACACACACCAATTACGTAAACCTATCTTCACACATACACCAATTAAGTAGACCTATCTTCACATATACACAAACTGCTGTAGACCTATCTTCACACATACACCAATTAAGTAGACCTATCTTCACATATACACATACTGCTACAGACCTATCTTCACATATACACATACTGCTACAGACCTATCTTCACATATACACATAATGCTACAGACCTATCTTCACATATACACATACTGCTACAGATCTATCTTCACATATACACATACTGCTGTAGACCTATCTTCACATATACACATACTGCTACAGACCTATCTTCACATATACACATACTGCTACAGACCTATCTTCACATAGACACATACTGCTGTAGACCTATCTTCACATATACACATACTGCTACAGACCTATCTTTACATATACACATACTGCTACAGACCTATCTTCACATATACACATACTGCTGTAGACCTATCTTCACATATACACATACTGCTGTAGACCTATCTTCACATATACACATACTGCTTTAGACATATCTTCACATATACACATACTGCTGTAGACATATCTTCACACACACACCAATTAAGTAGACCTATCTTCACACACACACACACCAATTAAGTAGACCTATCTTCACATATACACATACTGCTGTAGACCTATCTTTACATATACACTTACTGCTACAGACCTATCTTCACATATACACATACTGCTACAGACCTATCTTCACATATACACAAACTGCTGTAGACCTATCTTCACACACACACCAATTAAGTAGCCCTATCTTCACACACACACCAATTAAGTAGACCTATCTTCACATATACACAAACTGCTGTAGACCTATCTTCACACACACACACCAATTAAGTAGACCTATCTTCACACACACACCAATTAAGTAGACCCATCTTCACATATACACAAACTGCTGTAGACCTATCTTCACACATACACCAATTAAGTAGACCTATCTTCACATTTACACAAACTGCTGTAGACCTATCTTCACACACACACCAATTACGTAAACCTATCTTCACACATACACCAATTAAGTAGACCTATCTTCACATATACACAAACTGCTGTAGACCTATCTTCACACATACACCAATTAAGTAGACCTATCTTCACATATACACATACTGCTACAGACCTATCTTCACATATACACATACTGCTACAGACCTATCTTCACATATACACATAATGCTACAGACCTATCTTCACATATACACATACTGCTACAGATCTATCTTCACATATACACATACTGCTGTAGACCTATCTTCACATATACACATACTGCTACAGACCTATCTTCACATATACACATACTGCTACAGACCTATCTTCACATAGACACATACTGCTGTAGACCTATCTTCACATATACACATACTGCTACAGACCTATCTTTACATATACACATACTGCTACAGACCTATCTTCACATATACACATACTGCTGTAGACCTATCTTCACATATACACATACTGCTGTAGACCTATCTTCACATATACACATACTGCTTTAGACATATCTTCACATATACACATACTGCTGTAGACATATCTTCACACACACACCAATTAAGTAGACCTATCTTCACACACACACACACCAATTAAGTAGACCTATCTTCACATATACACATACTGCTGTAGACCTATCTTTACATATACACTTACTGCTACAGACCTATCTTCACATATACACATACTGCTACAGACCTATCTTCACATATACACAAACTGCTGTAGACCTATCTTCACACACACACCAATTAAGTAGCCCTATCTTCACACACACACCAATTAAGTAGACCTATCTTCACATATACACAAACTGCTGTAGACCTATCTTCACACACACACACCAATTAAGTAGACCTATCTTCACACACACACCAATTAAGTAGACCCATCTTCACATATACACAAACTGCTGTAGACCTATCTTCACACACACACCAATTAAGTAGACCTATCTTCACACATACACCAATTAAGTAGACCTATCTTCACATTTACACAAACTGCTGTAGACCTATCTTCACACACACACCAATTACGTAAACCTATCTTCACACATACACCAATTAAGTAGACCTATCTTCACATATACACAAACTGCTGTAGACCTATCTTCACACATACACCAATTAAGTAGACCTATCTTCACATATACACATACTGCTACAGACCTATCTTCACATATACACATACTGCTACAGACCTATCTTCACATATACACATAATGCTACAGACCTATCTTCACATATACACATACTGCTACAGATCTATCTTCACATATACACATACTGCTGTAGACCTATCTTCACATATACACATACTGCTACAGACCTATCTTCACATATACACATACTGCTACAGACCTATCTTCACATAGACACATACTGCTGTAGACCTATCTTCACATATACACATACTGCTACAGACCTATCTTTACATATACACATACTGCTTTAGACATATCTTCACATATACACATACTGCTGTAGACATATCTTCACACACACACCAATTAAGTAGACCTATCTTCACACACACACACACCAATTAAGTAGACCTATCTTCACATATACACATACTGCTGTAGACCTATCTTTACATATACACTTACTGCTACAGACCTATCTTCACATATACACATACTGCTACAGACCTATCTTCACATATACACATACTGCTGTAGACATATCTTCACACACACACCAATTAAGTAGACCTATCTTCACACACACACACACACCAATTAAGTAGACCTATCTTCACATATACACATACTGCTGTAGACCTATCTTCACATATACACAAACTGCTGTAGACCTATCTTTAGAGCACTATCATGTTTTCATTTTCTCCTCCCAAAAACATATTCCAGGAAATATGAATTTCAATCCACTAGCTTGTCATCTGCAATTGTCCGACCCCAATCAAGGAACATTCTTAACACATTTTGAAATGCAGAAGTCACAAAATTCTGAACTAGTAAAATAATTCTTAAAACTTCCTTAAATCTTTAGCTGGTCAATAATTTATCACTGCTCCCACTGTTTAGTTCAACTTTTCAAACAAACTATTGCGGGGATAAAACAATAATATTTATTATTCATTTCTTTGTCTTAGTACATCTGAGTTATCACGGGAGAAATTCTTTAATGACAGTAACTGCTGTACGTTTCCTTCCCGCTAGCTTCCATTGAAACCGATGCGCTGCACGAACTTGCCCACTCCTGGTTTATAGGATCTAAGAGATCAACATCTTATCATTTCAGGGACTTAAGGGGCTAGTAGAGATCTGTGAACGACTAATGACGTAAGTTGCTAGCAGGGTAACTTTAATAAGGTAACTTTCATTGAAAAAGTATCATCCCATGAATAATGACTAACAGCTCACTGCCTGCAACTGATTGGTCTCTACAGTCTACCATAATCTATACCACTAATATGGTCCATACTCTTCCATAACCCAACCATTGATATGGTGCACACTCTTCCATAACCCAACCATTGATATGGTGCACACTCTTCCATAACCAAACCATTGATATGGTGCACACTCTTCCATAACCCAACCATTGATATGGTGCACACTCTTCCATAACCCAACCATTGATATGGTGCACACTCTTCCATATCCCAACCATTGATATGGTGCACACTCTTCCATAACCCAACCATTGATATGGTGCACACTCTTCCATAACCAAACCATTGATATGGTGCACACTCTTCCATAACCCAACCATTGATATGGTGCACACTCTTCCATAACCCAACCATTGATATGGTGCACACTCTTCCATAACCCAACCATTGATATGGTGCACACTCTTCCATAACCCAACCATTGATATGGTGCACACTCTTCCATAACCCAACCGTTGATATGGTGCACACTCTTCCATAACCAAACCATTGATATGGTGCACACTCTTCCATAACCCAACCATTGATATGGTGCACACTCTTCCATAACCCAACCATTGATATGGTGCACACTCTTCCATAACCAAACCATTGATATGGTGCACACTCTTCCATAACCCAACCATTGATATGGTGCACACTCTTCCATAACCCAACCATTGATATGGTGCACACTCTTCCATAACCTAAACATTGATATGGTGCACACTCTTCCATAACCAAACCATTGATATGGTGCACACTCTTCCATAACCCAACCATTGATATGGTGCACACTCTTCCATAACCCAACCATTGATATGGTGCACACTCTTCCATAACCCAACCATTGATATGGTGCACACTCTTCCATAACCCAACCATTGATATGGTGCACACTCTTCCATAACCCAACCATTGATATGGTGCACACTCTTCCATAACCTAAACATTGATATGGTGCACACTCTTCCATAACCCAAACATTGATATGGTGCACACTCTTCCATAACACAACCATTGATATGGTGCACACTTTTCCATAACCCAACCATTTATCTTTTTGCCTGATTCGGGATGGGGGTCATGTGTCTGTGTTTGTGTGCAGGGTGCGTGTGTGGGAGGGGTGATCGTGGTGGAGGCAAGATTAAGATAAAGGGCCTTAATGACTGCAATCTTCACAGCACTGTACCCCCCTCCACCCTCCTCCACCAATTCTCCTGGTCTGGAAGTAAAAAAAAAGCCATCAATGATCAAGTGTTGTGACGTGTGCCTTCTATTGATTACATAACTGAATGAGGAAAGGGAAGTAACCTAGGATAAATCTCTTCTCTTGAATCCAATAAACAATCAAAAAACATTACAATATTAAAACACTGCAGTACCAGAAACTCTATGATACTTAAAACACTAAAATACAAAAATAATGCAATATTAAAAGCACTGAAATATTAAAACACTAAAACACTAAAAGTCACTATGCTAAAATCCTAAATAAACACTAAAATTCTAAAAACACTAAAATACTAAAAACACTAAAATACTAAAAACACTAAAATTCTAAAAACACTAAAATACTAAAAAAACAACAATTAAAATACTAAAAACACTAAAATTCTAAAAACACTAAAATACTAAAAACACTAAATTCTAAAAACACTAAAATTCTAAAAATACTAAAATTCTAAAAAAAACTAAAATACTTAAAACACTAAAATACTAAAAACACTAAAATACTAAAAACACTAAAATACTAAAAACACTAAAATGCTAAAAATACTAAAATACTAAAAACACACAGTGAAAGGAAATTCTGGACCTTAACGATGGCCATAAAACATGGCAGTTTGTTCCATTGATTAGAAGCAAATGATGTGGAATGAACATATTATGTTCACTTTGTGCTACCCTTCAGAAGGATTTAATTGACCAGTTGACCAGTCAGTTGTTTGTTTACATGATTCAATCAATTTATAACAAACTGTATTAAGTGTTTCTTTGACCTTACACTTTGTGTGAAACAAATTTTTTTTTCTAATAACAACAAAACATTATGTTATAATTTATACTACAACATTTATTTCTTACTCGGTGCATGACACGAAATATTTGCAAACAATATCTACATACATACATTGAGCTAATTTTATCTTACACAATAGATAAATATAGTAATGTGTTTCATATTGTGAAATTAGGATTTTTAACTAAATATTCACACTAACTGCAGCCTTCACATTGAACACTTTGTTGTTTTTTTGACATGGTTGAACATTTACACAAACTATACATAATAATTTATAAATGACAAGGTTGAACATTAATAAATGATATGCTAAATTTTTATGATATTTGACATGGTTGAACTTTAGTACTATTCATACTGAATCTAGCTGATTGATAGTCTGTTAATACTTATATTTTGAAGACACTAGATTGAACGATGAATATACATTCAATAAATATTTTATTGGATATAGAATAAATGTACTAAATATATAGAAGTTTGCTTAACACAATCTTTTGTGATATATGAAATGTCATTTTGTAGTGAAAGTACCCGTACATCAAAATACCTAAGTTAAGAATGAACCAAATATTGAAAAGATATATCAAGTTAAATAATCCATATTTTGAAATTATCTATGTAGTGAATCTATCCATAAATTGAGAAAACCAAAATAATACATAAGAGAAATTCTTTTTAACATGTGCAATAACTCTTTAGTTTCCATTATTGTTGTAATGTACTGAAGACACTAATATTGTAAATAAATTAAATGCTATTATTACATTACATTAAATAAAATCATTGAACTATATTAAATACAATGATTGCACTACATTAAATGTAATGATTGTACTAAATTAAACGCTCTTATTCTACTACATTACATGAATACACTCAATATAATGAATGTATTAAATATTTTTAAAAATGTCTTAAAGTGAATGCACTAAACGTAATAAAGTAGTGAATTCATTAATGTATTGAACTGATGTAGCAAGGGTTCCAATGTAAAGAGTGTGCTAAGCCTAAGGTGTTGAATGTATTAGTGTAGTGGTTCTAAAAATATAGCAATCGTGACCCAAAAAGTAACCTGTAAAGGGAGATAAAAACAAAAGTTACAAGAAAGGAAAGTAAACATTTATGTAAACTTTCAAATGTTTGGGGACCACCTTCAAACCAGCTTCAGACCAGCTTCAAACCAGCTCGGGAGCTTCCAGGACCCACACTTTCAGAACCACTCTAGTATTGTAGAGCGTAAATAAAACACTTGTCGTTAACAGAGACCGAGGACCTCATTAAATACGAACACAGAAAGATATGTCTGATTTCTTTGTCTCTGTCTTGGTCTGAAAGTTCTGCTAGAAGTAGAAGACAATCAATACAACCCCACGCTGCCCCACCCTAACTCTGCATGGCTACGGCACCTCCCAGCCTACGCCAAGCCCATCACCCCCCCCCCCCAATCCTCGCTCGCCCACTTACAAAAATAACAAATGAAAGATGAAAACAGCGCCTCTGTAATTGTGACATTTTTGTCTCTAATGACAGTAGAAAGTGGAGGTAACTCTGTCCCGATACTGCTCATCATCGGCCTAGATAAAGGGAGTTAATAACAGGGGTCTGTACAGTTCTAGCGTGCTAACGTTAATTTAAAGGGACGAAGTTCTCTCGGTACGAGTGGTCTAGGGGAGACAACTGTCTGATAGCAAGGAACGAAACTACTACAGCTATAGAGAGGATTATTTCATGTAATGTGTGATTATTAATTTAAAAAAAAAAAGAAATCGCAGATTAAAGCCAAAAAAAATAAATCAAACAACAATTTTTAAAGATGGTATAGACCTTACGATAAAAGAATCACTTCATACTATTTCAATTCTTATATTCAAAATTTTCAATAATGGATTTCTTAAAAGTATAATAATAAAATAAATAGAAAAGAATGCAGTGTGTTCAACAGTAATTTTACTCTGGATATCATTGACATTTTTTAAACTTATTTTTTTTTATAAAACTTTAATTTAGTTTCATAAATTGCCTTTGACCAAAAAAAAAATAAATATAATAAAATCAAAGCAAAGAATTGATGAATTAGACAACACAAATATTTTCCTCTTAAAATCTTCAATAACAATTTTGTTGTGAAATTTTTTCCACGCGAAAAAAAAATAACAAATATTCCTGATGAAATTAATTTGTAGTTCATGGCAGTAAAAAGAAATGTTATGTCGTCACTTCCTATAATTGTATAAAAAAGATCTGCCTCACCATCGCAACCCCCCCCCCCCTTCCCCTTAATGGAGCGCAGCCCATGGCGTGTCCTGTAAACATGCAATTTGGAGCCAATCTCAGAGTCAGACCATGTCTACATCTAGACTTTAGTTCAGGAACATTAGACTTTTAGATGTGGGCTTTAGAAACGTAACATCGGAGCTTTATATCTAGACTTTAGTTCAGGAACATTAGACTTTTAGATGTAGGCTTTAGAAACGTAACATCGGAGCTTTATATCTAGACTTTAGTTCAGGAACATTTGATCTTTAGAGCTAGACTTAAGTTCAGGAATATTACATCTTTTGTTCAAGACTTTATCAAAGGAACATCAGACATTGACATCTAGAATTTGTCAAGAGACCATATAGTCTTCAAAGTCATTGAAAGGATGTTATGTTATTCTTGTATCCTATTAGCCGAATTGTGTGTGGCATTGTCCTCCTTTCATCACCAGCATAGCCTATAGTGGATCGCTTTGGAGGCACCATGGGAGACAGTTGACTGGACAAGCCGGCAGTCGAAGCCGTACATTGTACTTCTGCATGAAGATCAGGTTCAGGTGACTGGACAAGCCGGCAGTCGAAGCCATACATTTTACTTCTGCATGAAGATCAGGTTCAGGTGACTGGACAAGCGGCAGTCGAAGCCGTACATTGTACTTCTGCATGAAGATCAGGTTCAGGTGACTGGACAAGCCGGCAGTCGAAGCCGTACATTGTACTTCTGCATGAAGATCAGGTTCAGGTGACTGGACAAGCCGGCAGTCGAAGCCGTACATTGTACTTCTGCATGAAGATCAGGTTCACTACCACAGTGTCATCAAAGTGGACCATCAGCTCTAGACATCGGATCATCAGCACTACACATAAGATCATCAGCTCTACACATCAGATCATCAGTTCTAGACATCGGACCAGCAGTTCCTGACATCGGATAATCAGTTCTAGTCATCGGACCAGCAGTTCTAGACATCGGACTAAAAGTTCTTTTACTTAGTTTAGGAACATTAGAACATTAAATTAATCAAAAGCAAATAGTAGCCAACGAAAATAAGTCATAAGCAAGAAATGGAAAATAAAAACCTAGATAACAGTAGGGCATTACAACTTCTGAACTATACATGTGTCTAGGTTGGACATTAGAAACTTCTGAACTATACATGTGTCTAGAATGGGCATTACAACTTCTGAACCATAAAAAATGAAAAGTATGTCAAATAGAGCATCTTATAGGAATATAATAGCATCAAATAACAGATATTTATATTTTGTATAATATAAGTATACTTTAAATTTTTGCATTATTATCTACACATGATATTGAAATCAACATTAAATTAAATTCTTATTAAGATATTTATTCTAAGTTGTTCTGGCTGTCTACTTCAATCAACTGATCTAAACTAGCTTTGTCTCTATTTGTCAAGTTATTCTGCAGTGATTGCCCTTGTTCTTCTCAATTAGTTTCTCCCTGTGGGAGTTATTTCTCCCCACCGCTCACATTGTGTGGAGCTTAGTGAAAGGTTCTGAATCAGACTGACCTAATGGCTGCCTTCGAGAGGGTGTGACTATAGTGCTACACATCCCCTCCCCTCCCTTAATCTCAAAATTGTTTGCAGTAAAACTAATACAGGGTTCAAGATCACTTTCAATTTGCTATCTCTCTATTACGTCCAAGACAAGAATATAGAATACGACCCTGTTTCGCTTTTCAGAAATTAGAAATTGACACGGCACGTGACACAGGTCATAGATGTTCTTAGACTGACACGGCACGTGACACAGGTCATATATGTTCTTAGACTGACACGGCACGTGACACAGGTCATAGATGTTCTTAGACTGACACGGCACGTGACACAGGTCATAGATGATCTTGGACTGACACGGCACGTGTATAATTGTTCTGAATGATGCTGGCAAATATCTTCATTGTGGTCACTATACGGACAGTGGCTGGGTGGTAGCGAACCGGATCTTCATGGTGTAGCACAACCTCAATGCTGTGTGTTACGGGTTCGACTCCCAGTCACCTACATATGTTAACCGTGATGCCTCCATGACCATTGCTCTTTCGGCTATAGTGAGGATGAAACATGGCTACTGCGATAACCGTCCGATTAACGGATGTAAGAGATAAACATATCATCCTTTATGGGATAATACAGCCGCCCAATAACAGGCAATGTGAAGTGTCATAACTGTTATCCAAAGGTGTCCTAACTGTTATCTAAATGTGTCATAACTGTTATCCAAAGGTGTCCTAACTTGGTTCTAAATGTTTCACTAAACTAAAGTTTTGACATATATAAAGGTCTGACATATTCAACAGAGTCATTAATAATCAGTAAAAATGCTAAATTTATATTTTATTTACAACGATCAGGACATTACCAGATGTACCTAAATAAAGTGGCTACCAGATGTACTTAAACAAAGTGACCACAGGAAATGAAGACTTCATGTTCGATAAAATCAATGTCTTAAGGAATAATAATTGATAACTCTTGACATGTTGTTTTACTTGTGTATATTAGCATTAATTAGCATCTCATTAGCTAGCTGGATGTTTACTCGTTAGCTAGTAAGTAAGTAAGTAAAGTTCCCTTCTTAGCCCTAACGGGCCTTCGGGGCAGATGAAGTGTAGAATTCAACTGTTTCTATAACCTCGGCATATAAAGGGATTGTGTGGTTAGCACAACGCCCAGCCGCCTTTACTTCCCCAACTTAAGTCAGGTACCCATTTAAAGCTGGGTGGACTTGTGGGACGACTTTGCACCAAATTTCACCTGGGAAAAATTCCATGGGCCTCACCGAGGATCAAACCCAGGACTCTCAGGTCGACAGTCGAGTATCTACACCACTCGGCCATCCGTCCCACTCGTTAGCTAGCTGGATGTTTACTCGTTAGCTAGCTGGATGTTTACTCGTTAGCTAGCTGGATGTTTACTCGTTAGCTAGCTGGATATTTACTCGAATGTTCAGTACGTCACATTACTTATCCAAGTAAAGATCAGGTTAAAAAAATAAAACATCCACCGTTCACCCACCATCCACCGTTCACCCACCTTCCACCGACAGCCTTCATTAGGAAAGTAACCTGTAAAAATCGTTTATAAGAGCGTCACAAAATGGTCTCGTGGTTGCTAATGGCAACGTTTAATGATGTGCTCGTCAACAGGGAAACGGGAAAATTAGCGTCGTTTGCTTCATATTGATTGTATCACAGTGTCACACAAGAATAGTGTGACACTTTGTGTGGCATGGTTATAGCTAAATAGTCTTTGTTCAGTTTGGAATCACATGTAACTGAATTAATGAACAGCTGGTTAGTGAAGTGTACAAATGAGTTGTTTGATAAGTGAAGTGTACAAATGAGTTGTTTGATAAGTGAAGTGTACAAATGAGTTGTTTGATAAGTGAAGTGTACAAATGAGTTGTTTGATAAGTGAAGTGTACAAATGAGTTGCTTGTAAGTGAAATGTACAAATGAGTTGTTTGATAAGTGAAAAGTACAAATGAGTTGTTTGATAAGTGAAAAGTACAAATGAGTTGTTTGATAAGTGAAAAGTACAAATGAGTTGTTTGTAAGTGAAGTGTACAAATGAGTTGTTTGATAAGTAAATTGTTCAAATGACTCGCCTTTAGCGAAGTGGTTAGTTAATTGAGGTGTATCAAATTTTATTAACTCAAACAACTAGATATAAGAATATAGACTATGCGCCCCCCCCCCCCACACACACACATTCTGGTGTGAAATTTAAAAAGTAGAAATGGAGAACAAATTCCTTTTGTTGATTTAATTCTAAGAAAATAAAGTTATAGACGTGGAAAACACTACAAAGTTAAATTTAAGAAATAACTGTGGATCAAGTTAAATTTAAAAATAACTGTGGATCAAGTTAAATTACTAATAGAGAGCAGGATGGGCTTGGGGGCATAGTTTGAAAAAAAATCTTATGTATTGAAATAATAAAAATAAAATAATAAGTTTGATTTTCATCAATGTTTTTGTTTTTATACTTTTTTTGTTGAATAGAAGATTAGATTTATGAAAACAAAGTGAATACCAACAGGTAATTGTACAAACAATTCTTACGTCACCATAGAAACAAATTCTATGAAATCATAAACAATAGGGTGATCAATTGAAATAAACTGACTAGCAGTAACTGTGTTCTCTTGTAGTTTGAAAGTAAATATTGGAGTAGTAAACACAGAGATTATGTAGGACTTATATAGATATAGCGGTGTAGTAAACACAGAGATTTTGTAGGACTTATATAGATATAGCGGTGTAGTAAACACAGAGATTTTGTAGGACTTATATAGATATAGCGGTGTAGTAAACACAGAGATTTTGTATGACTATATAGATATAGCGGTGTAGTAAACACAGATATTTTGTAGGACTTATATAGATATAGCGGTGTAGTAAACACAGAGATTTTGTATGACTATATAGAGATAAAGTTGTGTAGTTTCCGGCCATACTTTCAGAAGATACGTTTTATCATGTTCAATATTCAACTGTTCATATTGTGTTCAAGTGGGTGAAAATATTTAGACAGTAACAAAAGTAAACATTTTATCAGGTGACGCATAAACAATTAAAAGATTTTTTACTAATCGCAAGCAAATATTGGATATTTGTTTACGTTTGATGAGTAATGTTACATGAACTTTGCTAGATTGTTTCATTCTGAAAACATTGCTAGATTGTTTCATTCTGAAAACAATTATAAATTATTGCATTCTGAAAACATTGGTAAATTATTAAACTCTGAAAACAATGGATAATGATTTCATTCTTTCACATAATCTTATTTCATTCTGAAAAGTCATATTTATTATCAGCATCAAGTTAAAGAGTTATCCATCAGTCAGCCGAATTCCAACTCTGGTCCCATGAATTAAATATTAATAATTTTATCTTCTAAAGACAAATGGCTGTGAAAGTGTGATTATAGAGAGAGTGGATATGTTAGCAGTATTACAGACCCATTACACTTGACTATGTAAATTGTTACCTCCCTTGATATGTAGTTATCTGGTTCATCAATACCGTCATGTTCTGCTCCACCCTTCCCATGTTTCGTCCCCGTTTCTAGAATTTGATTTACACCGTAATAAAATCTTGGTGATGGATGATGTAATACTAGGGAACGGGGTGGATAAATTGTAGAAAAGCTTCCATCCATTTTGATAAAACAAATAATACAGCCAGGATGAACTGGACTCTGGGACGATAATTCATGCGGTGGAAGACACTTTGATTATTTGGTTTCCGGTCGTTGCCTAGACGCGGCGTTATTTGACCAACTGTTTTGATTTATCGTCTTCTCCAGGCTAACCCCAGTTATGGTCCTTGTGTCCTAACAGCTATTCCTAATACATTTAGTGTTTCTATTTCAACAAAATCAACTTTGTCAGTGTCGAGTTGACTTAGACAGAACAATGGCAGAAACACTTGGTAATGCTTAAATAGACAATAACACACAACAAATGTGTACATATTTACAAAGACACTAACACACAACATATGAGTACATATTTACAAAGACACTAACACACAACATATGAGTACATATTTACAAAGACACTAACACACAACATATGAGTACATATTTACAAAGACACTAACACACAACATATGAGTACATATTTACAAAGACACTAACACACAACATATGAGTACATATTTACAAAGACACTAACACACAACAAATGTGTACATATCTACAAAGACAGTAACACACAACAAATGTGTACATATTTACAAAGACACTAACATACAACAAATGTGTACATTTCTACAAAGACAGTAACACACAACAAATGTGTACATATTTACAAAGACACTAACACACAACAAATGTGTACATATCTACAAAGACAGTAACACACAACAAATGTGTACATATTTACACAGACAGCAACAATCAACACTAGGGTACATATTAAATTTATTCATTTATAATGAAAGACATTGTCTATTATGGCTAGATAAATTGAGTGTAATGGAGTAAACCTATCTACATTATACATAGAACCAATACATTACATGATGCAATGAACACTGGGTGGGAATAAACGGAAGTAAAACAACATCATTCTTAAAATAGAATGTTCAACGATGTTGTACATCATGCACAGCAGTGAATGTTTGAATGTACTGCTTTGTACATCATGCACAGCAGCAGTGGCGCAACTAGACCAAACTTTCAGAAGGGGGGGGGGCAAAAAAAATCACTTGTATTAAAAATCATGAGATACAACTTACTTACATATGACTAATTTTGGTCTAATCTTTTAATTTTTTTTTATTTCGGGGCGGGGGGGGGGGCAAATGCCCCCAATGCCCCCCCCCTGTTGCGCCACTGCATAGCAGTAAAAGTTTGAGTGTACTGCTTTGTACATCATGCAAAACAGTGAATGTTTGAGTGTACTGCTTTGTACATCATGCAAAACTGTCAATGTTTATGTACACTGTGTACTGTGTATGTGTACTGCGTATGTGTACTGTGTATGTGTATGAGTACTGTGTATGTATACTGTGTATGTGTACTGTGTATGTGTACTGTGTATGTGTACTGTGTATGTGTATGTTTATGTGTACTGTGTATGTGTACTGTGTATGTGTATGTTCATGTGTACTGTGTATGTGCACTATGTATGTGTATGTGTATTGTACTGTGTATGTGTACTGTGTACTGTGTATGTGTACTGTGTATGTGTACTGTGCATGTGTATGTGTACTGTGTACTGTGCAGGGTTGTTAACAATACTAAAAAAAATTATTGGCAATACCAATACCAATACAATTTTAAAAACAGTATTGCAATACCAATACAATTTTAAAACCAGTATTGCAATACCAATACCAATATTTATTTATTATTGCCAATACCAATACCAATATTTGGGTCATTCGATGAATAAAACGCAAATACGTAATTCATTGCTCTATATCACTTACATCGATAAACGATAACAACATTTTTGGCGGATTTAGATGATGTATTTTTAACCAAATTTTGTTCAATAGTTAACACTTGCTTCATCAGTTTCCCTCAAAGCATCCAAAAGTCTTTGACAACATAATAAACTACTATTAAATAAGTCGGCATACATTAACGTCCTTAAGCAAATAGATTTTTAATATGTACGATGTACACATATTGTGAATGAATGAATGAATGAATGGATGGATGGATGAAGCAAATGACTGTCATAGAAAAGCAAATGATACTTAAACAGTTAAACATCACACTATAGTAAAAGCAGTAAGACCGAGTCAGTGGATTGCATTACATCTGGAAAACAAAACGATGATTTCCAGTAGAGTTCACAGGGTAACGCCACCTAACTGGCAGTTACTACTTAGCCAGGCGAAGAAAAGTAACCATTTCAAAATGCGCACTGCTCAGTCGTGAACGAAGAGGGGGAAATACTCGTCCTCCTAATGCAGCGGTGTAAGTTGATATTACCCCAAAATATTTTTTTGTAAGTTGATATTACCTCTCAGCAAATTAAAAATATATACTTTTTACTCACAAAAGTTTCATTTTTGCCCCCAAAAATTTCATTTTTACACCATTTGGGTAATTTACCCCGGTTCCCCGACCGCTGTCCTAATGAAAACAGCCTTTCAACAGCAGCGCTTGAAGGAAGTCCTGTATTCAGGTATATTTCTATTTTACGGATATGTGGATAGGCATCCAATGATGCAATACTGTCTGAAGTGTCTGCCAAGTAATTGTTAATTTCTTGATTCACATCAGTGATTGTGAAACGCGTCTCTTCAGTACTTCAATAAGATGCGAACGCTGCAAATCATTATCCATCCAGTCCAACTTGAATTTGGGATGTACAACGGATGCCAGCTGAGCATCAACGCTTTCAAACATGTTTGCAAATCTTCTATCGATGGCATTCAAAAGACATGAAGCTAATGGAGAACAAACTACGAGCCGATCATTCTTTCCTTGATCAAGAAACACTTTTAACTGAGCCTTCATCACGACAAGTGTTGGTAAAAGGAAACCAAGTCCAATGTCTTTTTTAGTTTCACATTGCAAAATATCTAGTCCACAGCAAACATGCTTCATAACAGCAACATACTCTTTAACAAATGTTTTCTGTACAAGCTGTAGTCTTTTGATATCAAGTTCATCACAAAGTTTGTCAACAACTTCCATGTCACTTACACAGAGAATGTTGTAAACTCTGGTGACAGTATCATACATTGAATTCCACCGGGTTTCACCAGGTGTTACCAAAAGCATACCAAGTGAACTGCCTGACGATACTTTGCAAATAACAAAAAACACTCAAGAAAATTATTTAATGCAACCGGAAAAAAGCTTGGAAAGAATAGCAAATTCCATAGAAATCAATTTACTTAGAGTACTCACTGGTCAATACTCATTGCCACAGATATCATATATGATTTCTATTATCATTCATTGCTCATTCTCATTCAAAAATTGCTTGGCAAGGTCACTCTCAAGATGGCGACACCAAAGAAAAATTTATTATATTCAGCTTTATTCACAACCAATGTTATAGAGAACTTATTGAATATTGCTTTAATTATTGGTTAAAAATCAATACCAATATCAAAAATAATTATTGGCAATACCAATACCAATATCAAATTTCAAGAAGTATTGCAATATCGTACCAATACTTAAAAAAGTATTGGCAATACTACCAATACCAATACAATATTGCAATATTAACAACCCTGGTACTGTGTATGTGTACTGTGTATGTGTACTGTGTATGTATACTGTGTATGTGTACTATGTATGTTTATATGTGTACTGTGTATGTGTACTGTGTATGTGCACTGTGTATGTGTATGTTGTTATGTGTACTGTGTACTGTGTATGTGTACAGTGTATGTGTACTGCGTATGTGCATGTGTACTGTGTATGTGTATGTGTAATGTGTATGTGTTATGTGTATGTGTACTGTGTATGTGTACTGTGTATGTGTATGTGTACTGTGTATGTGTGTGTACTGTGTATGTGTACTGTATATGTGTACTGTGTATGTGTGTACTGTGTATGCGTATGTGAATATGTACTGTGTATGTGTACTTTGTATGTGTACTGTGTATTTGTATGTGTATATGTGTACTGTGTATGTGTACTATATATGTCTATGTGTACTGTGTATGTGTATGTGTACTGTGTACTGTGTATGTGTACTGTGTATGTGTACTGTGTATGTGTACTGTGTATGTGTACTGTGTCGTTGTACTGTGTATGTGTGTGTACTGTGTATTTGTATGTGTACTGTGTATGTGTATGTTTACTGTGTACTGTGTATGAGTACTGTGCATGTGTATGTGTACTGTGTATGTTTACTGTGTATGTGTACTGTGTATGTGTACTGTGTATGTGTACTGTGTATGTGTATGTATATGTGCATGTCTACTGTGTATGTGTACTGTGAATGTGTATGTATATGTGTATGTGTACTGTGTATGTGTGTGTACTGTGCATGTGTACTGTGTATGTGTACTGTGTATGTGTATGTATAGGTGTATGTGTACTGTTTTTGTATGTGTACTGTGTATATGTACTGTATATGTGTACTGTGTATGTGTGTACTGTGTATGTGTACTGTGTATGTGTACGTGTACTGTGTACTGTGTATGTGTACTGTGTATGTGTATGTGTATGTGTAATGTGTATGTGTATTGTGTATATGTACTGTGTATGTGTATTGTACTGTGTATGTGTACTGTGTATGTGTACTGTGTATGTGTACTGTGTATGTGTACTGTGTATGTGTACTGTGTATGTGTACTGTGTATGTGCACAGTGTACTGTGTATGTGTACTGTGTTTGTGTATGTGGATGTGTACTGTGTATGTGTACTATGTACTGTGTATGTGTACTGTGTATGTGTAATATGTACTGTGTATGTGTACTGTGTATTGTAATGTGTATGTTTATGTGTGTGTGTATGTATACTGTGTTTGTGTACTGTGTATGTGTACTGTGTATGTGTACTGTGTATGTGTACTGTGTACTGTGTATGTGTATTTATATGTTTATGTGTACTGTGTATGTGTATGTGCACTGTGTATGTGTACTGTGTATGTGTACTGTGTACTGTATATGTATATGTTTATCTGTACTGTGTATGTGTACTGTGTATGTGTACTGTGTATGTGTACTGTGTATGTTTATATGTACTCAGGCCCGTAGCCAGAGGGGGGCTAGGGGGGCTGAGCCCCCCGTGCATGACCTGAGCCCCCCCGTGCATGATTTGAGTTTTTTGACAAAATTTTAATAATAACGTTTATAAAACATCAACCATTTTGTTTAATAAATCAATAATAATAAAAACTTTAAAGTTTATAATTTGGCAATTATTCAGGCTATTTATATATACTTACATATATAGCGTATCTAATTTTTGGGCATAAAAGATTGAATCTTATTGAAATTCAATTCTGGGTATTTTGGGCAGCATTGGCATTTGGTGCTCCAACAGCCGTGTGTGAGATCAGTTTCTCAACCCTCACACGAATGCTCACACCATATCGCAGATCAATGTTACAAAAGCGTCTAAGCAATCTTTTCCTGCTTGCATTTGAAAAAGATTTAACAGACAATTTGAATGCTGAAACATTTTTAGGTAAATTCAGTGCTAAACCCAGGCCCGTAGCCAGGTCAAAGTAAGCAGGGAGGCACCAGTACCCAGCAAGGGGGCACCTTTACCTTTTCTTTATTTTTTCCTCTTTTTCTTCTTTTTTTAAGTGGGGGGGGGACACTCCACACCTAGCGGGGGAGGGGCACGGCCCCCAAGTGCCCCCCTTGGCTAGGGGACTGGCTAAACCACGAAGTTTGCAAATTTGAAACGTATTGTAATATAAGTTCGCAACCAGTGCCGACAAGTGGGGGGGGGGCAGGGGGGCCAATGCCCAGGGGCCCGGCGAGTTTTAGGGACCTGGACTGAGCTGGCCAATCGACTTTTTAAAATATTAATATCAGCACGGGGGCCCGTGTCACCCCTGCCCAGGGGGCCGAAATTTCTGTCGATGGGACTGTTCGCAACCTTGTAATAGTTTTATATATTGATATCTTCTGAGGACAATATCAACTTAAATAAGTTAATAAAATAACATTGGCTTCTGACTTCATTTTTATACATATGTATAATAAAATAATAAAGTACAAACTCCGTGATTTCTGAGTGATGTTATTTAATTTGCAAATTTACTTTTTAGTAGAATTAATTTTATTTTAAATTGAATAATTGCGACTGTTGTTGTTGATAGATCTGTTCTTTGTTTTCAATATTTTATAAGAAATATCACACAGATAGCTAAGCTTTATTCATGCATCTTTGTCGTTCCACCTGGGTTGTACGTTAAACAAACAGTATAATAATATAAATCAGGTATCTATTATGTAACAATTGTGTAGCAGAACAAATGGTCAATATATTTATAACAGGAATCAGAAATTGCTCAGCTTCAATAAATTTTTATCATTAAAACTCTTTACTATTTAAATTATTTTTAACAAAACTTCAACATGCCATGCCTTATTGAAACGTAGTTAAAATTATATATTTCTAATTAATAGCTAAACAATGGGTACTAAAATGCACCACCCCAGATATGAAACTGCAAAAAATTTCTTGGGGAGGGGACTCACTGAGATCCCCTCCCCAAACCCCTCCTGTCCGTTCGCAAGCTTTCGGCGCTTCGCGCCTCCATGGCCATGCCCCCTCCCCGTTATCGCAAGTTTAGGTAATACATCATTAAATTATCGAAATATTTTTTGTTCTAAGAAAACAGTTTTAGCCCCCCTCCCCGGGTCAATGTTTTGCCCCCCCCCCTCGTCAAAATTGTCTAGATCCGCCCCGATCATTTCTTCGGCACCCCCAATCCAATATTCCTGGCTACGGGCCTGTATGTACTGTGTATGTGTACTGTGCATGTGTACTGTGTATGTGTACTGTGCATGTGTACTGTGTATGTATACTGTGTATGTGTACTGAGTATGTGTACTGTGTATGTGTACTGTGTATGTGTACTGTGCATGTGTACTGTGCATGTGTACCGTGTATGTGCACTGTGTATGTGCACTGTGTATGTGTACTGTGTATGTGCACTGTGTATGTGCACTGTGTATGTGTACTGTGTATGTGTACTGTGTACTGTGCATGTGTACTGTGTATGTGTACTGTGTATGTGTACTGTGTATGTGTACTGTGTATGTGCATGTGTACTGTGTATGTGTACTGTGTATGTGTACTGTGTATGTGTACTGTGTATTTGTATGTGTACTGTGTATGTGTACTGTGTATGTGTACTGTGTATGTGTACTGTGTATGTGTACTGTGTATTTGTATTTTTACTGTGTATGTGTACTGAGTATATGTGTATGTGTACTGTGTATGTGTACTGTGTATGTGCATGTGTACTGTGTATGTGTACTGTGTATGTGTACTGCGAATGTGTACTGTGCATGTGTACTGTGTATGTGCACTGTGTATGTGTACTGTGTATGTGTACTGTGTACTGTGCATGTGTACTGTGCATGTGTACTGTGTATGTGTACAGTGTATGTGTACTGTGTATGTGTACTGTGTATGTGTACTGTGTACTGTGCATGTGTACTGTGCATGTGTACTGTGTATGTGTACAGTGTATGTGTACTGTGTATGTGTACTGTGTATGTGTACTGTATATGTGTACTGTGTATGTGTGTGTGTACTGTGTATGTTTATGTGTACTGTGTATGTGTACTGTGTATTTCGTTATTTTTTGGTCAACAAGATGTTAGTAAACAGACTCAATAATTGAATATTTTGTATTGTCTTTATTCAAGTGTTCAAAATTACCACTTGATCAGTCATCGAGAAGTACGCGAAACAAAATAGGAGATTTCTGTAAATACATCAAACACACACTATATTAATATCAGTCTTTTTTTTGTGTGCTTAGGCTGAAAACTAAATTTTCTCTCTCACAGTTGTAACTATTTTTGTGTGAATCTATCTTGTGATAATCACAACTAAAACTCAAATATGTGATAGTTATAAACTGCTGTGATATTTCAGTGTTTATATCTGTTATGAGAATATTTCAGTGTGTATATCTGTGATGGGGATATTTCAGTGTGCATATCTGTGATGGGGATATGCTGTAGTGATATTCACTTACCGACAGATCCCAGTCTCCCCAGTTACGGTGTTTCTTCGGTGTAGTGAGCGGCGACGGACTGGGTGACACTTCAGGTCTTCCATTGGAGCAGGGCAGCAGTATATGATGTGTTTCTTTCTGATTGATTGGACTGAACGATGAAGTAGCGTCACAGGTGGGTGAAGGCTGTGTTGCCATAGTGACCAAATTCAGATTATTTTAAATCTGTTTTGATAAAACAAGAAACATAACCTATATTTAGTTTAAAAGAAATTATAAAAGCCGGTGTATCTACTTGATCTTTTTTTACTTTCTATCGTAAATATCCGGACATGTTGTTTACACAATTATAGACTTTGACTGTCTGAATGTACGCATATATGTCTATATATTTATAGACTTTACTATGTAAATATCCGCATATGTCGCCTGTATAATCATACAGTGCAACTGTTTATTCTTTACATCCTGATGTGAGACAAACGTCCCAAGTGATGACAAGGGAACGTCCTTTTTTTTTTATAAGACTACAGAGTATGTTGCATACATTTGGATTTTCCTGTGATTTGCACCACTTTTAGACCACATTTTGACCACATTTTAGCCACATTTTGACCAAATTAGAAATGTTTGCTACTGTTTTTATCTGTGCCACGTGAGTAGAGTCTCTACAATGATCAACTCAAACAACAACAAAGCTTATTGTGCCACGTGAGTAGAGTCTACAATGATCAACTCAAACAACAACAAAGCTTATTGTGCCACGTGAGTAGAGTCTACAATGATCAACTCAAACAACAACAAAGCTTATTGTGACATTTAACTGGTACTGAAGTCCGGATTCTTGAGTACCATTTAGACTTGGACATTTTATACAGGTTCTATGAGATGTTACAGTTGCATATTTGAGAGTTACAGTAATGAGATAACGCTTTATTATTGACATTAGAGCATTATAATTTGATATTACAGAATTATACTTTTGATATTACACAATTTTACTTTGGATATTAGGGCATTATACTTTGGATATATTAGAATTATACTGTTGTTATTAGAACATTGTACTTTAGATATTAGAGAATTTTACTTTTGATATTAGAGAATTTTACATTTGATATTAAAGCATATACTTATGGTATAAGATTAAGAGAATTGTACTTTTAATAATAAAGTATTATGATTTTAATATTAGAGCAGTATAATTTTGTTATTCAAAAATCCTAACAGTAACTCGGTCATTCTTCAGTCCGGTCTGTATGCTACAGTAACTCGGTCATTCTTCAGTCCGGTCTGTATGCTACAGTAACTCGGTCATTCTTCAGTCCGGTCTGTATGCTACAGTAACTCGGTCATTCTTCAGTCCGGTCTGTATGCTACAGTAACTCGGTCATTCTTCAGTCCGGTCTGTATGCTACAGTAACTCGGTCATTCTTCAGTCCGGTCTGTATGCTATAGATCAGTGGGCCCCAACATTTTTCTCGCCACTGACCGGTCAGCGTTTAATAATTTCACCGCGGCCCGGGGGTGGGGATTAATTAAGTGTAAGGACAAAAACTGCTCCATTAGTCATTTAGTAAAGTATAATAAGAACATCTTTAATAAATTATTCCTGAACATCTTTCAAATTAGCTTTCAATTACTTTAGCTCAATATACAACGGAAATTTGGATTTCTTATATACTTGAAAATATTAAGATATTATTTTAAATGCTTTAAATAGTAAACTCTTAGAAATACATGATCATAATGAACATATATTACACTGTAAAGACTACAGAAATTTTTAGCATGTCATGTTAAAACAATGCTGATGTCTTAAAATTACTTTTAAATATCCTGATTCTGTAAATGTACATTATACTGAAATAAATGATTCAAAATAAAACTGTTAATAAAATATAAAGAGTTTGAATGTAACGCCAGGTTAAAGTAAATCATATTTATAATTAGTTCTAGGCAATGAAATCAGACAACAATAAACAATATGATCTTATTGCATGCTTCATAAATAAACAGAGACATCATATTGTGCAGTTTAATTGACTAGCCAACAATTGGCGTTGTTTTATTTTAGAGTTTTCAGTAAGACGGATTCATTTTATTTCTCAAACATCCTCTCCTATATTGTCCTGTATTGTCCTTTATTATCCTGTATTGTCCTGTATTGTCCTTTATTATCCTGTATTGTCATGCGTTGTCTTTATTTGCCTCATCATATTGTATTGTATTGTCCTGTATTGTCCTTTATTATCCTGTATTGTCATGCGTTGTCTTTATTTGCCTCATCATATTGTATTGTCCTTTAATGACCCCATTTTACGAAACTCTCATCTGTTGACAAAAATCGCATTTGCTAAAATTTACTTTTCTTTAGACGATGTGTCATATTGTGAGTGAAATGGGTGTGAGTGGGGTGGGTCGGGAAATGAAGCGGCAAGTTCCGGCTTTCAAAATTAAAATTTCATTCTTTTTATTTGAATTCTATTAAGGTTTTTTTTTTAACCCTCCAAAATAATGAAGTCCATTTATACATGCAACAATAGAATGAAGCCCTTAAAGCCTACAACAATAGACTTAAGGCCAATTAAACATGCAACAATAGAATTATTGCTATTTTACTTGGAAAAATAGAATGAAAGCCCTCTGGACCTGCAACAATAGAATTAATGCCCTACGACATGTAATAATAGAATGAAGGAGCTATGACCTGCAGCAAAAGAATCTTTGCCCTATGCCCAGCAACATTAGAATGAAGACACTATGACCCTCAACAATAGAGTGATGACCCCTCGACGTGCAGCAATAGAATGAAGGCACTATTACGTGCAACCATAGAATCTAGGCCCTGTGGCCTGCAACATTAGAATGAAGACACTATGGCCCGCAACAATTGCATGAAGGCCCTCTAGACTTGCAATACTAGATTGAAGGCGCTCTGACCTGCATGCTGCAACAATAGAATGAAGACCCCCTCAACCTGTAACAATAGAATGAAGACCCCCTCGACCAGTAACAATAGAATAAAGACCCCCTCGACCTGTAACAAAAGAATGAAGACCCCCCTCGACCTGTAACAATAGAATGAAGACCCCTCCATCAGTAACAATAGAATGCACACTAGGGTGATAACAAAAAAAATATTTTTATGAAACCACTTGCAATCGAGGAACTTTTATGTGTAATTTAAGAATATCAATTGCATTTTTGATTTTTTTAAAAAAAGTTCCCCCTCCTCCCCCTTTTTCGGAAGAAAAAAGTGGAAAAATATTTCTTTTTTCAAAAAAAAGGACATTATTTTTTTTAGCTTAACTCAAAAGAGTAATAATAATAACTAATCAACTTTTATTAACAAATAAGATACAGATCAGTTAGTAATATGTACAGAATGTACAAGAAATGTTTAAAACATATTTTTTCCTATGAACTTCAGATTCAAAAATTGAAATTTTCTCGATTTTGCATGAAGTTCCTCCATCAGTTTCACAGCACGTTCAGCAATTTGGTTAGATCTGGGAATGTCAATTAATGACTTTTCGACTGACCAATGGGTCTTTAAACACTTAATTGCCTTCTTGCATTTTATCCTGATGAGTGAGGTAAACAGTTCATTGAAGGACGCTTCATTATAGTGTTGAGAATGGAACCAAGCATTTGCCCATTCGTAGCAGATGAAGTTGCAGGCAGGAGTGAGGATGTTGCGCCACTCTGGTATCAGAAAAAATGATATAACAGTATATATCGCACGTGAGTTCCATCTTGCCTGGTGTAAATTTGGTAGTTTCTTCCAGTTGATGCGAGGCCAACGTGAAGTTGTTTTGTAATGACGATATGCCTGACATAATTCATATAAGAACTTGAAATCATCTCGCCATCCAGGGTTCTCGTCTGTGCTAACATCATCTGTCGCAACGAGGCGGTAATCAGCCTGAAGAGTGACATAGTTTTGTGTTAATTGGTCAATGAAGGAATAGTTGAGTTTTGGTTTGCTCGTTGGCTCTTGGATAAAAAAATTCATGACATGTTTCAAAAGGAGGTCGAGTACATGGTGCTGACACCCAATATATTGTGGCTTCTGAAAGCCCTTGCTCAAGACATCATCCTGTATGAGCTTTACAATCCCATGCAAACGACCAGTATTTACTGCGGTCGTGTCGCATATTATCATGCCAATATTTTTCCAAGCATCATATTCATCAAGTAGCTGATGTAGTTCCTTGTGAATGGCCGCGGCAGAACCACTCTCACATTTAATAATACCAAGTTTGATTTCGGTTGTCATATTTTTCAACAGAACTACTTGATACTCTTCCCCTTGAACTCTTTTACCATCAAACTGGAGTCAATAGAGTTCTTTGCTTTGAAGTTTTTGAACAATTTTGGTTTTCATTTTACGTCCTACAGAGATTACTCGTTTCCAGACACCCGCCTGACTTGGAACTGGCACATCGTGACCCTGTTCAGCAATGGTTGCAAGAACATCATATGCTATCTGTGTAGAAATGTTGTTTTGCTGTACTAGCAAACCCGCTGTTGTAGTGCTTGCTCTTTGGTATTTCGGTTTGCATTCAGGAGAAGATGACGTGGAAGAATAGGTTGGCAAGTCGGGTGAAGAAGCAGAGGTTTCAGAATCCGAAGATTCTGAGACAGTTGTATGTGTTTGTATAGGTTGCGATTGAAAAGAGCTGGCTTGTGATTGGGTTTTTGATAGTCGGATTCGTTTTCTTGGGTGGATTGATTCCAAAGGGGCTTGTTTGACCATTGAATAACCAATCTTTCCTCCACTCTTAACTTGCCTCTGGTAGAGTTCTTTATCCTCCGTGCTTTTCCATTCTCCATTAACGTTGGTGACATCAAATAACTGAGAAAGTGTTGTAGTAAATTTATCAGACGGATTCTTTTTGTTTTTGTCATATAAATCAATCAGGCAATTGAGTTTCTTTCTGATGAGTGCGCTGGATAATAGTGGAAAGTCTAGAATTTCCCTCCAAAGCAATTCTATATCCGTAATCATAATTTTGATTCGATCCAGTCGCCGTTTCTGGCTATTGAACAGAAAAGTGAAGTTTCCAAGAATTTGACGGTTTGTAGGCATCCGTGTGAGATTGTTTAGCCTATCTGTCTATCTGTCTAACAATATGTCTTTCTATCTATCCATGTCTATCTACTTTCACTATCCTGACGGTAAGACTTGCAATCTTGCACTGAAAACGAGATAGTTTATCCAAAATATTCAAAAATATTCCACAATGTTCTAAAATATTCCAGAATATATATTATATATTTGCACCTGAAACAGAAAATAAAAGAAGTTATAACAATAATGAAATAGTTATATATTGTGAACTCACCCCAAGCTGGGGCGAGTTCAAACTGCGCGATATGTGAACGAAAAATTAAAAATAGGGGGAACTTTTTTCAATTTAAAAAAAAATTAATGTTGCTACTGTCATCTACATATAATTGTTCCTCGAATGTGAGGGGTTTCAGTTTCGTTACGAAAAATAATGAAAATAGTTATCACCCTAATGCACACCCTCGATCTGTAACAATATAATGAAGACTCGGAGACCTGTAACAATAGAATGAAGGCTTGTGATAAACCAAATTCAGAAAAGTCAAACATTTAAAAACAATAAACTACGAAATAATTATGCATAGACTTATATGTGAATAGAAACATTGTGACTATACAGTACATAGAGAGCTTCCCTATTTCATAAACTATTTAAATCCAGAAACGTTTTGCAAACTACATTTCACATTTTATTAACGCCTTACAACACTACCTCAGTGAGTTTAAATCATCTACCTTTAAAACAACAGGCAAATTTAAAAGGAAGTTTACATTCAAATATTACTATTTATAAATTGGTATGTGTAAGACAAAGTGTAAACAGACAATAAAATTCACGAGCGTAGACAATCAGGGGTGATGAGTTCAAATAAATGACACATTATATTATAATGATTGGTTCTTATTCAAGAATCTCAAATCTATCTATCTATCTATCTATCTATCTATCTATCTATCTATCTATCTATCTATCTATCTGTCTGTCTGTCTGTCTGTCTGTCTGTCTGTCTGTCTGTCTGTCTGTCTTTCTGTCAGTCTAATCTATCTAATCTATCTATCTGTCTGTCTATATTTTCTTCATCCGCATCTTTAATATTCCATCATAGAACATTGCTAAAGGCCTGTATTATTTCCACTATAGAACATTGCTGTAGGCCTGTATCATTTCCACTATAGAACATTGTTGTAGGCCTGTATCATTTCCAGTATAGAACATTGCTGTAGAGTACTGTAGGCCTGTATCATTTCCACTATAGAACATTGCTGTAGGCCTGTATCATTTCCACCATAGAACATTGCTGTAAGCCTGTATCATTTCCACTATAGAACATTGCTGTGGTCCTGTATCATTTCCACTATAGAACATTGCTGTAAGCCTGTATCATTTCCACTATAGAACATTGCTGTAGTCCTGTATCATTTCCACTACAGAACATTGCTGTAGACCTGTATTATTTCCACTATAGAACATTGCTGTAGACCTGTATCATTTCCACTATAGTACATTGCTGTAGAGGCTGTATCATTTCTACTACAGAACATTGCTCTAGGCCTTATCATTTCCACTACAGAACATTGCTGTAGGCCTGTATCATTTCCACAATAGAGCATTGCTGTAGAGGCTGTATCGTTCACACTATAGAACATTACTGTAGTCCTGTATCATTTGCACTATAGAACATTACTGTAGTCCTGTATCATTTCCACTATAGAACATTGGTGTAGTCCTGTATCATTTCCACTACAGAACATCGCTGTAGAGGCTGTATCATTTCCACTACAGAACATTGCTGTAGAGGCTGTATCATTTCCACTATAGAACATTGCTGTAGAGGCTGTATCATTTCCACTATAGAACATTGCTGTAGAGGCTGTAACATTTCCACTATAGAACATTACTGTAGTCCTGTATCATTTCTACTACAGAACATTGGTGTAGTCCTGTATCATTTCCACTACAGAACATCGCTGTAGAGGCTGTATCATTTCTACTACAGAACATTGCTGTAGGTCTTATCATTTCCACTACAGAACATTGCTGTAGGCCTTATCATTTCCACTACAGAACATTGCTGTAGAGGCTGTATCATTTCCACTATAGAACATTGTTGTAGAGGCTGTATCATTTCTACTACAGAACATTGCTGTAGGCCTGTATCATTTCTACTACAGAACATTGCTGTAGGTCTGTATCATTTCCACTACAGAACATCGCTGTAGAGGCTGTATCATTTCCACTACAGAACATTGCTGTAGAGGCTGTATCAATTCCACTATAGAACATTGCTGTAGAGGCTGCATTATTTCCACTATAGAACATTACTGTAGTCCTGTATCATTTGCACTATAGAACATTGTTGTAGAGGCTGTATCATTTCTACTACAGAACATTGCTGTAGGCCTGTATCATTTCTACTACAGAACATTGCTGTAGGTCTGTATCGTTTCCACTACAGAACATAGCTCTAGGCCTGTATCATTTGCACTATAGAACATTGTTGTAGAGGCTGTATCATTTCTACTACAGAACATTGCTGTAGGCCTGTATCATTTCTGCTACAGAACATTGCTGTAGGTCTGTATCGTTTCCACTACAGAACATTGCTCTAGGCCTGTATCATTTCCACTACAGAACAATGCTGTAGAGGCTGTATCATTTCCACTATAGAACATTGCTGTTGACCTGTATCATTTCCACTATAGAACATTGGTGTAGTCCTGTATCATTTCCACTACAGAACATCGCTGTAGAGGCTGTATCATTTCCACTACAGAACATTGCTGTAGAGGCTGTATCATTTCCACTATAGAACATTGCTGTAGAGGCTGTATCATTTCCACTATAGAACATTGCTGTAGAGGCTGTAACATTTCCACTATAGAACATTACTGTAGTCCTGTATCATTTCTACTACAGAACATTGGTGTAGTCCTGTATCATTTCCACTACAGAACATCGCTGTAGAGGCTGTATCATTTCTACTACAAAACATTGCTGTAGGTCTTATCATTTCCACTACAGAACATTGCTGTAGGCCTTATCATTTCCACTACAGAACATTGCTGTAGAGGCTGTATCATTTCCACTATAGAACATTGTTGTAGAGGCTGTATCATTTCTACTACAGAACATTGCTGTAGGCCTGTATCATTTCTACTACAGAACATTGCTGTAGGCCTGTTTCATTTCCACTACAGAACATTGCTGTAGAGGCTGTATCATTTCCACTATAGAACATTGCTGTAGAGGCTGTATTATTTCTACTACAGAACATTGCTCTAGGCCTTATCATTTCCACTACAGAACATTGCTGTAGAGGCTGTATCATTTCCACTAAAGAACATTCTGTAGACCTGTATCATTTCCACTAAAGTACATTGCTGTAGAGGCTGTAACATTTCTACTACAGAACAATGCTGTAGGCCTTATCATTTCCACTACAGAATATTGCTGTAGAGGCTGTATCATTTCCACTATAGAACATTGCTGTAGAGGCTGTATCGTTTAAACTATAGAAAATTACTGTAGTCCTGTATCATTTCCACTATAGAACATTACTGTAGACCTGTATCATTTCCACTATAGAACATTGGTGTAGTCCTGTATCATTTCCACTACAGAACATCGCTGTAGAGGCTGTATCTTTTCCACTAAAGAACATTGCTGTAGAGGCTGTATCATTTCCACTATAGAACATTGCTGTAGAGGCTGTATCATTTCCACTATAGAACATTACTGTAGGCCTGTATCATTTCCGCTACAGAACGTTGGTGTAGGCCTTATCATTTCCACTATAGAACATTGTTGTAGAGGCTGTATCATTTCTACTACAGAATGTTGCTGTAGGCTAGTATCATTTCTACTATAGAACATTGCTGTAGGCCTGTATCATTTCCACTAGAGAACATTGCTGTAGAGGCTGTATCATTTCCTCTACAGAACATTGCTGTAGGCCTTATCATTTCCACAACAGAACATTGCTGTAGGACTGTATCATTTCCACTATAGAACATCGCTGTAGAGGCTGTATCGTTTACACTATAGAACGTTACTGTAGTCCTGTATCATTTCCACTATAGAACATTACTGTAGTCCTGTATCATTTCCACTATAGGACATTGGTGTAGTCCTGTATCATTTCTACTACAGAACATTGCTATAGGCGTTATCATTTCCACTACAGAACATTGCTGTAGGCCTGTATCATTTCCACTATAGAACATTGCTGTAGAGGCTGTATCGTTTACACTATAGAACATTACTGTAGTCCTGTATCATTTCCACTTTAGAACATTACTGTAGTCCTGTATCATTTGCACTATAGAACATTGTTGTAGAGGCTGTATCATTTCTACTACAGAACATTGCTGTAGGCCTGTATCATTTCTACTACAGAACATTGCTGTAGGTCTGTATCGTTTCCACTACAGAACATAGCTCTAGGCCTGTATCATTTGCACTATAGAACATTGTTGTAGAGGCTGTATCATTTCTACTACAGAACATTGCTGTAGGCCTGTATCATTTCTACTACAGAACATTGCTGTAGGTCTGTATCGTTTCCACTACAGAACATTGCTCTAGGCCTGTATCATTTCCACTACAGAACAATGCTGTAGAGGCTGTATCATTTCCACTATAGAACATTGCTGTTGACCTGTATCATTTCCACTATAGAACATTGGTGTAGTCCTGTATCATTTCCACTACAGAACATCGCTGTAGAGGCTGTATCATTTCCACTACAGAACATTGCTGTAGAGGCTGTATTATTTCCACTATAGAACATTGCTGTAGAGGCTGTATCATTTCCACTATAGAACATTGCTGTAGAGGCTGTAACATTTCCACTATAGAACATTACTGTAGTCCTGTATCATTTCCACTACAGAACATCGCTGTAGAGGCTGTATCATTTCTACTACAGAACATTGCTGTAGGTCTTATCATTTCCACTACAGAACATTGCTGTAGGCCTTATCATTTCCACTACAGAACATTGCTGTAGAGGCTGTATCATTTCCACTATAGAACATTGTTGTAGAGGCTGTATCATTTCTACTACAGAACATTGCTGTAGGCCTGTATCATTTCTACTACAGAACATTGCTGTAGGTCTGTATCATTTCCACTACAGAACATCGCTGTAGAGGCTGTATCATTTCCACTACAGAACATTGCTGTAGAGGCTGTATCAATTCCACTATAGAACATTGCTGTAGAGGCTGCATTATTTCCACTATAGAACATTACTGTAGTCCTGTATCATTTGCACTATAGAACATTGTTGTAGAGGCTGTATCATTTCTACTACAGAACATTGCTGTAGGCCTGTATCATTTCTACTACAGAACATTGCTGTAGGTCTGTATCGTTTCCACTACAGAACATAGCTCTAGGCCTGTATCATTTGCACTATAGAACATTGTTGTAGAGGCTGTATCATTTCTACTACAGAACATTGCTGTAGGCCTGTATCATTTCTGCTACAGAACATTGCTGTAGGTCTGTATCGTTTCCACTACAGAACATTGCTCTAGGCCTGTATCATTTCCACTACAGAACAATGCTGTAGAGGCTGTATCATTTCCACTATAGAACATTGCTGTTGACCTGTATCATTTCCACTATAGAACATTGGTGTAGTCCTGTATCATTTCCACTACAGAACATCGCTGTAGAGGCTGTATCATTTCCACTACAGAACATTGCTGTAGAGGCTGTATCATTTCCACTATAGAACATTGCTGTAGAGGCTGTATCATTTCCACTATAGAACATTGCTGTAGAGGCTGTAACATTTCCACTATAGAACATTACTGTAGTCCTGTATCATTTCTACTACAGAACATTGGTGTAGTCCTGTATCATTTCCACTACAGAACATCGCTGTAGAGGCTGTATCATTTCTACTACAAAACATTGCTGTAGGTCTTATCATTTCCACTACAGAACATTGCTGTAGGCCTTATCATTTCCACTACAGAACATTGCTGTAGAGGCTGTATCATTTCCACTATAGAACATTGTTGTAGAGGCTGTATCATTTCTACTACAGAACATTGCTGTAGGCCTGTATCATTTCTACTACAGAACATTGCTGTAGGCCTGTTTCATTTCCACTACAGAACATTGCTGTAGAGGCTGTATCATTTCCACTATAGAACATTGCTGTAGAGGCTGTATTATTTCTACTACAGAACATTGCTCTAGGCCTTATCATTTCCACTACAGAACATTGCTGTAGAGGCTGTATCATTTCCACTAAAGAACATTCTGTAGACCTGTATCATTTCCACTAAAGTACATTGCTGTAGAGGCTGTAACATTTCTACTACAGAACAATGCTGTAGGCCTTATCATTTCCACTACAGAATATTGCTGTAGAGGCTGTATCATTTCCACTATAGAACATTGCTGTAGAGGCTGTATCGTTTAAACTATAGAAAATTACTGTAGTCCTGTATCATTTCCACTATAGAACATTACTGTAGACCTGTATCATTTCCACTATAGAACATTGGTGTAGTCCTGTATCATTTCCACTACAGAACATCGCTGTAGAGGCTGTATCTTTTCCACTAAAGAACATTGCTGTAGAGGCTGTATCATTTCCACTATAGAACATTGCTGTAGAGGCTGTATCATTTCCACTATAGAACATTACTGTAGGCCTGTATCATTTCCGCTACAGAACGTTGGTGTAGGCCTTATCATTTCCACTATAGAACATTGTTGTAGAGGCTGTATCATTTCTACTACAGAATGTTGCTGTAGGCTAGTATCATTTCTACTATAGAACATTGCTGTAGGCCTGTATCATTTCCACTAGAGAACATTGCTGTAGAGGCTGTATCATTTCCTCTACAGAACATTGCTGTAGGCCTTATCATTTCCACAACAGAACATTGCTGTAGGACTGTATCATTTCCACTATAGAACATCGCTGTAGAGGCTGTATCGTTTACACTATAGAACGTTACTGTAGTCCTGTATCATTTCCACTATAGAACATTACTGTAGTCCTGTATCATTTCCACTATAGGACATTGGTGTAGTCCTGTATCATTTCTACTACAGAACATTGCTATAGGCGTTATCATTTCCACTACAGAACATTGCTGTAGGCCTGTATCATTTCCACTATAGAACATTGCTGTAGAGGCTGTATCGTTTACACTATAGAACATTACTGTAGTCCTGTATCATTTCCACTTTAGAACATTACTGTAGTCCTGTATCATTTGCACTATAGAACATTGTTGTAGAGGCTGTATCATTTCTACTACAGAACATTGCTGTAGGCCTGTATCATTTCTACTACAGAACATTGCTGTAGGTCTGTATCGTTTCCACTACAGAACATAGCTCTAGGCCTGTATCATTTGCACTATAGAACATTGTTGTAGAGGCTGTATCATTTCTACTACAGAACATTGCTGTAGGCCTGTATCATTTCTACTACAGAACATTGCTGTAGGTCTGTATCGTTTCCACTACAGAACATTGCTCTAGGCCTGTATCATTTCCACTACAGAACAATGCTGTAGAGGCTGTATCATTTCCACTATAGAACATTGCTGTTGACCTGTATCATTTCCACTATAGAACATTGGTGTAGTCCTGTATCATTTCCACTACAGAACATCGCTGTAGAGGCTGTATCATTTCCACTACAGAACATTGCTGTAGAGGCTGTATTATTTCCACTATAGAACATTGCTGTAGAGGCTGTATCATTTCCACTATAGAACATTGCTGTAGAGGCTGTAACATTTCCACTATAGAACATTACTGTAGTCCTGTATCATTTCTACTACAGAATATTGGTGTAGTCCTGTATCATTTCCACTACAGAACATCGCTGTAGAGGCTGTATCATTTCTACTACAGAACATTGCTGTAGGTCTTATCATTTCCACTACAGAACATTGCTGTAGGTCTTATCATTTCCACTACAGAACATTGCTGTAGGCCTTATCATTTCCACTACAGAACATTGCTGTAGAGGCTGTATCATTTCCACTATAGAACATTGTAGTAGAGGCTGTATCATTTCTACTACAGAACATTGCTGTAGGCCTGTATCATTTCTACTACAGAACATTGCTGTAGGCCTGTATCATTTCCACTACAGAACATTGCTGTAGAGGCTGTATCATTTCCACTATAGAACATTGCTGTAGAGGCTGTATTATTTCTACTACAGAACATTGCTCTAGGCCTGTATCATTTCCACTACAGAACATTGCTGTAGAGGCTGTATCATTTCCACTAAAGAACATTCTGTAGACCTGTATCATTTCCACTAAAGTACATTGCTGTAGAGGCTGTAACATTTCTACTACAGAACAATGCTGTAGGCCTTATCATTTCCACTACAGAACATTGCTGTAGGTCTTATCATTTCCACTACAGAACATTGCTGTAGGCCTTATCATTTCCACTACAGAACATTGCTGTAGAGGCTGTATCATTTCCACTATAGAACATTGTAGTAGAGGCTGTATCATTTCTACTACAGAACATTGCTGTAGGCCTGTATCATTTCTACTACAGAACATTGCTGTAGGCCTGTATCATTTCCACTACAGAACATTGCTGTAGAGGCTGTATCATTTCCACTATAGAACATTGCTGTAGAGGCTGTATTATTTCTACTACAGAACATTGCTCTAGGCCTGTATCATTTCCACTACAGAACATTGCTGTAGAGGCTGTATCATTTCCACTAAAGAACATTCTGTAGACCTGTATCATTTCCACTAAAGTACATTGCTGTAGAGGCTGTAACATTTCTACTACAGAACAATGCTGTAGGCCTTATCATTTCCACTACAGAACATTGCTGTAGAGGCTGTATCATTTCCACTATAGAACATTGCTGTAGAGGCTGTATCGTTTAAACTATAGAACATTACTGTAGTCCTGTATCATTTCCACTATAGAACATTACTGTAGACCTGTATCATTTCCACTATAGAACATTGGTGTAGTCCTGTATCATTTCCACTACAGAACATCGCTGTAGAGGCTGTATCTTTTCCACTAAAGAACATTGCTGTAGAGGCTGTATCATTTCCACTATAGAACATTGCTGTAGAGGCTGTATCATTTCCACTATAGAACATTACTGTAGGCCTGTATCATTTCCGCTACAGAACGTTGGTGTAGGCCTTATCATTTCCACTATAGAACATTGTTGTAGAGGCTGTATCATTTCTACTACAGAATGTTGCTGTAGGCTAGTATCATTTCTACTATAGAACATTGCTGTAGGCCTGTATTATTTCCACTAGAGAACATTGCTGTAGAGGCTGTATCATTTCCTCTACAGAACAATGCTGTAGGCCTTATCATTTCCACTACAGAACATTGCTGTAGGACTGTATCATTTCCACTATAGAACATTGCTGTAGAGGCTGTATCGTTTACACTATAGAACGTTACTGTAGTCCAGTATCATTTCCACTATAGAACATTACTGTAGTCCTGTATCATTTCCACTATAGGACATTGGTGTAGTCCTGTATCATTTCTACTACAGAACATTGCTATAGGCGTTATCATTTCCACTACAGAACATTGCTGTAGGCCTGTATCATTTCCACTATAGAACATTGATGTAGAGGCTGTATCGTTTCCACTAAAGAACATTACTGTAGTCCTGTATCATTTCCACTATAGAACATTACTGTAGTCCTGTATCATTTCCACTATAGAACATTGGTGTAGTCCTGTATCATTTCCACTACAGAACATCGCTGTAGAGGCTGTATCATTTCCACTACAGAACATTGCTGTAGAGGCTGTATCAATTCCACTATAGAACATTGCTGTAGAGGCTGTAACATTTCCACTATAGAACATTACTGTAGTCCTGTATCATTTGCACTATAGAACATTGTTGTAGAGGCTGTATCATTTCTACTACAGAACATTGCTGTAGGCCTGTATCATTTCTACTACAGAACATTGCTGTAGGTCTGTATCGTTTCCACTACAGAACATTGCTCTAGGCCTGTATCATTTGCACTATAGAACATTGTTGTAGAGGCTGTATCATTTCTACTACAGAACATTGCTGTAGGCCTGTATCATTTCTACTACAGAACATTGCTGTAGGTCTGTATCGTTTCCACTATAGAACATTGCTCTAGGCCTGTATCATTTCTACTACAGAACATTGCTGTAGGCCTGTTTCATTTCCACTACAGAACATTGCTGTAGAGGCTGTATCATTTCCACTATAGAACATTGCTGTAGAGGCTGTATTATTTCTACTACAGAACATTGCTCTAGGCCTTATCATTTCCACTACAGAACATTGCTGTAGAGGCTGTATCATTTCCACTAAAGAACATTCTGTAGACCTGTATCATTTCCACTAAAGTACATTGCTGTAGAGGCTGTAACATTTCTACTACAGAACAATGCTGTAGGCCTTATCATTTCCACTACAGAATATTGCTGTAGAGGCTGTATCATTTCCACTATAGAACATTGCTGTAGAGGCTGTATCGTTTAAACTATAGAACATTACTGTAGTCCTGTATCATTTCCACTATAGAACATTACTGTAGACCTGTATCATTTCCACTATAGAACATTGGTGTAGTCCTGTATCATTTCCACTACAGAACATCGCTGTAGAGGCTGTATCTTTTCCACTAAAGAACATTGCTGTAGAGGCTGTATCATTTCCACTATAGAACATTGCTGTAGAGGCTGTATCATTTCCACTATAGAACATTACTGTAGGCCTGTATCATTTCCGCTACAGAACGTTGGTGTAGGCCTTATCATTTCCACTATAGAACATTGTTGTAGAGGCTGTATCATTTCTACTACAGAATGTTGCTGTAGGCTAGTATCATTTCTACTATAGAACATTGCTGTAGGCCTGTATCATTTCCACTAGAGAACATTGCTGTAGAGGCTGTATCATTTCCTCTACAGAACATTGCTGTAGGCCTTATCATTTCCACAACAGAACATTGCTGTAGGACTGTATCATTTCCACTATAGAACATCGCTGTAGAGGCTGTATCGTTTACACTATAGAACGTTACTGTAGTCCTGTATCATTTCCACTATAGAACATTACTGTAGTCCTGTATCATTTCCACTATAGGACATTGGTGTAGTCCTGTATCATTTCTACTACAGAACATTGCTATAGGCGTTATCATTTCCACTACAGAACATTGCTGTAGGCCTGTATCATTTCCACTATAGAACATTGCTGTAGAGGCTGTATCGTTTACACTATAGAACATTACTGTAGTCCTGTATCATTTCCACTATAGAACATTACTGTAGTCCTGTATCATTTGCACTATAGAACATTGTTGTAGAGGCTGTATCATTTCTACTACAGAACATTGCTGTAGGCCTGTATCATTTCTACTACAGAACATTGCTGTAGGTCTGTATCGTTTCCACTACAGAACATAGCTCTAGGCCTGTATCATTTGCACTATAGAACATTGTTGTAGAGGCTGTATCATTTCTACTACAGAACATTGCTGTAGGCCTGTATCATTTCTACTACAGAACATTGCTGTAGGTCTGTATCGTTTCCACTACAGAACATTGATCTAGGCCTGTATCATTTCCCACCTACAGAACAATGCTTTTAGTGAAACGATACAGACCTAATCAATGTTCTGTAGTAGAAATGATTGAGGCCTACGAGCAATGTTGTGTTTGTAAAAATGACGGCACAGCTCTACAACTAATGTTCTACTACAGTGATACAATATGTTCTGTAGTGGAAACGACTACAGACAGCTTTTGAAATGTTCTAATAGTAAAAATATTACAGGCCTACTGATAATGTTCCTGAATAAAGAAATGATACAGCCAAAAAATCTGCCAAGCTTAATGTTCCTACTATTACATAATGGTACAGGAAGCTCTACAAGTCGTGTTCTATAAGTGGAAATGATACAGGACTAGAGTAATGTTCTAGTAGGTAAACAGCCACAGCCCTCTACAACAATGTTCTACTAGTGGAAGTGATACAGGCCTAGAGCAATGTTCTGTGAGTTTAAAATAATAAGGCCTCTACGCAATCTTCTGTAGTAGAAATGATACAAAGGACTACACCAATGTCAACTAAGTGGAAATGATGCAGGACTACAACAATGTTCTATAGTGGAAATGATTTAGCAGACTCTACAGTAACGTTCTATAGTGGAGAGATACAGCCTCTGCTGGCGTGTTCTATAGTGAATTGCAATTGATGATACGGTCCTCACAGCAATGTTCTGTTGTGGAAATGATAGGGTTTACAGCAATGTTCTGAGAGTAAATGATGCAGGCTCTACGGCGGTGTTCTATAGTGTAAATGATACAGGCTTACAGCGGTGTTCTATAGTGGAAATGATGCCAGCCCTACAGCAATATTGTGGAGTAGAATAATAGGGCCTCTACAACAATGATCTATGGGAAGAAATGATAATGACACTAACACCAGTGTTCTATAATGGAGATGATGAAAGGCCTACAACGTACTGCTGTGGGAGAGCAATGATACAGGCTCACAGCAAAATATTCTATGAAGTGGTAAAATGATATACCTGATGCAGCAAATGTTCTGTAGTGGAAAAGATGACAGCCTCTACAACAATGTCATATGGTGGAAATGGTACAGGACTACACCAATGGTTCTGGATGAGTGGAAATGATTCTAAGGAGTCTACAGTAAATGTTCTAGAGTGGAAATGATACGGGGTCTACAGCAATGTTCTATGGACACAAATGATACGGCCTCTACAGCAATGTTCTATAGTGGAAATGATGCGGCCTCTACAATCAATATTCTATAGTGGAAGTGATAGGGCCCACAGCATGTTCTGTAGTAGAATGTTGCCCTCTTGTGTGCTTAGTGGAAATGATACAGGTCTACAGAATGTTCTCTAGTGGAATGATACAGCCTCTACAACCATGTTCTGTAGTGGAAATGAAAACGGCCTACAACAATGTTGCTGTAGTAGAAGCGAATACTAGCCTCTACAGCAATGTTCTACAGTGGAAATGATACAGCCTCTACAGCAATGTTCTATAGTGGAAATGATTTCGACCTATAGCAATGTTCAGTAGTAGAAATGGTACGGGCCTGAGAGCAATGTTCCTATAGTGGAAACGAGCGCAGACCTACAGCAATGTTCTGTAGTAGAATGATACAGGCCTACAGCAATGTTCTGTAGTAGAAATGATACAGCCTCTACAACAATGTTCTATAGTGCAAATGATACAGGCCTAGAGGCACATGTTCTGTAGTGGAAACGATACAGACCTACAGCTATGTTCCTGTAGTAGAGAATGATACAGGCCTACAAGCAATGTTCTATCAGTAGAAGTACAGCCCTCTACAACAATGTTCTACTAGTGCAAATGATACTGGACTACAGTCCAAATGTTCTATAGTGGAAATGTTACAGCCTCTACGGCAAATGTTCTATAGTGGAATTGATACAGCCTCTACAGCTATGTTCTGTAGTGGAAACGATACAGCCTCTACAGCGATGTTCTGTAGTGGAAATGAGTACAGGACTACACCAATGTTCTATAGTGGAAATGATACAGGGACTACAGTTGTGTGCTCATAGTGGAAATGATACCAGGACTACAGTAATGTTCTATAGTCGAAACATTCAGCCTCTACATCAATGTTCTATAGTGGAAATGATACAGGCCTACAGCAATGTTCTGTAGTGGAAATGATAACACCTATAGCAATGTTCTGTAGTAGAAATGATACAGGTCTCCACCAATGTCCTATAGTGGAAATGTCTACAGGATTCCAGTACTGTTCTATGAATGGAAATGACTAACTGGACTACAGTAACGTTCTATAGTGTAAACCATACAGCCTCTACAACAATGTTATATAGTGGAAATGATACAATCCCCTACAGCAATGTTTATATAGCAATTGGAAAATGATAAGACCTTACAGCATTGTTCTGTAGAGGAAATGATACAGCCTCTAGCAATGTTCTCTAGTGGAAAATAATACAGACCTGCAACTTGTGTTCTATAATTAATGATACTATTGCAATAATTCTGTAGTAGAAGTAATGCAGCCTCTACAACAATGTTCTATAGTGAAATGACTCAAGGCCCTACACCAACGTTCTGTAGCGGAAATATTCACGAGGCCCTACAGTCAGCTGTTCTATAGTGGAAATGATACAGCCTCTACAGCAATGTTCTATAGTGGAAATGATTACCTTCTACAGCAATGTTCACGAATGAAAGATTTAGCCTCTACAGCGATGTTCTGTAGTAGAAATGATACAGAACTACACCAATGTTCTATGAAGTGGAAATGGTACAGGCCTACGGTAATGTTCTGTAGTGGAAATGATACAAGGACTACAGTAATGTTCTATAATTTAAACGATACAGCCTCTACAGCAATGTTCTATAGTGGAAATGATACAGGCTCTACAGCAATGTTCTATCTAGTGAAAATGATACTAGGCATCTACAGGCATTGTTCTGTATAGAAATGATACAGCCTCTACATACAATGCACCTGTAGTGGAAATGATCACAGGTCTACAGAATGTTCTTTAGTGAAATAATACAGCCTCTACAGCAATGTTCTATAGTGGAATGATACAGGCCTAGAGCAATGTTCTGTAGTAGAAATAATACAGCCTCTACAGCAATGTTCTGTGGGTGGAAATGATACGGCCTCACCGGCAATGTTCTGTAGTGGAAGCATGATACAGGCCTACAGCAATGTTCTGTAGTAGAAATGATACAGGCCCTACAGCAATGTTCTGTAGAAAATGATACAGCCTCTACACAATGTTCTATAGTGGAAATGATACAGCCTCTACAGCAATGTTCTGTAGTGGAAATGACAAGGCCTACAGCAATGTTCTGTAGTGGAAATGATAAAGCACCTACAGCAATGTTCTGTAGTAGATGATAAGAGCCTACAGCATTGTTCTGGTAGTAATGATACAGCCTCTACAGCGATGTACTTTAGTGAATGATACAGGTCTTAAACAGAATGTTCTTTAGTGGAAATGATACGGCCTCTACAGCAATGTTCTGTAGTGGAAATGATACAGCCCTAGAACAATGTTCTGTAGAAAGATAATATAGTACTCTACCGCAATGTTCTATAGTAGAAATGATACAGCCTCTACAGCACTGTTCTGTAGTGGGAAACGATACAGGCCTACAGCAATGTTCTGTAGTAGAAAATGATACAGGCCTACAGCAATGTTCTGTAGTAGAAATGGCCTCTACAACAATGTTCTATAGTGGAAATGATACAGCCTCTACAGCAATGTTCTGTAGTGGAAATGATAAGGCCTACAGCAATGTTCTGAAGTGGAAATGATAAGACCTACAGCAATGTTCTGGTAGTAGAAATGATACCTAGCCTCTAAGCGCAGCGATGTTCTGTAGTGAAAGTGATACAGAGACTACAATAATCGTAAGAAATTGATACAGGGACTGCAGTAATGTTCTATAGTGGAAATCAGCCTCTGCAGCAATGTTCTATAGTGGAAATGATACAGCCTCTACAGCAACTTGTTCTATAGTGGAAATGATACAGCCTCTACAACAATGTTCTGTAGTGGAAATGATAAGCTTTCCTACAGTACGATGTTCTGTAGTAGAAATGATACAGCCCTACAGCAATGTTCTATAGTGGAAATGATACAGGTCAAACAGCAATGTTCTATAGTGGAAATGATACAACCTCTACGGCATTGTTCTGTAGTGGAAATGATACAGGCCTAGAGCAATGTTCTATAGTGGAAACGATACAGACCTACAGCAATGTTCTGTAGTAGAAATGATACAGGCCTCACAGCAATGTTCTGTAGTAGAAATGATACAGCCTCTACAACAATGTTCTATAGTGCAAATGATACAGGCCTAGAGCAATGTTCTCTAGTGGAAACGATACAGACCTACAACAATGTTCTGAGTAGAAATGATACAGGCCTACAGCAATGTTCTGTAGTAGAAATGATACAGCCCCTCTACAACAATGTTCTATAGTGCAAATGATACAGGACTCTACAGTAATGTTCTATAGTGGAAATGATTACCAGGACTACAGTAATGTTCCCCCAGAGTGCCAAACGAAGTACAGCTTTCCTGCTCTACAGCAATGTTCTATAGTGGAAATGATACAGGCCTACAGCAATGTTCTGTAGTGGAAATGATAAGGCCTATAGCAATGTTCTGTAGTAGAATGATACAGGACTACACCAATGTCCTATAGTGGAAATGATACAGGACTACAGTAATGTTCTATAGTGGAAATGATACAGGACTACAGTAACGTTCTATAGTGGAAACGATACAGCCTCTACAGCGATGTTCTATAGTGGAAATGATACAGTCCTACAGCAATGTTCTGTTGTGGAAATGATAAGGCCTACAGCAATGTTCTGTAGAAGAAATGATACAGATCAAAAACAATATTAAAAAATAATATTAAAACAAACTCTCACAGCAATGTTCTCTAGTGGAAACAATCACAGGCCTACAGCAATGTTCTATAGTAGAAATGATACTAGCCTACAAGCAACATTCTGTAAAAAATGATCTAGCCTCTATATCAATGTTCATATAAGTGGAAATGATAAGGCCTACACCAAAGTTCTATAGCGGAAATGATACAGGCCTACAGGTAATGTTTCTATAGTGGAAATGATAAAACCTCTACAGCAATAGTTCTATAGTGGAAAATGATACAGCCTCCCCAGCAACAAGATCTTTAGTGGTATGAATGCAACCTGCAAAGTCGATGTTCTGTAGTGGAAATGATTCAGAGGACTACACCAATGTTCCTATGGTGGTAATTACACAGGTCTACAGTAATGTTCTATAGTGGAAATGGATACAGGACTACAGTAATACTCCATAGTTTAAACGATACAACCTCTATTGCAGCAATGTTCTATAGTGGAAATGGATACAGGGCCTCTACAGCAATGTTCTGTGAGTGGATAAGATAGAGGCCTACAGCATTGTTCTGTAGTAGAAATGTTTACTACTCACAGCAATGTACTGTAGTGGAAATGATACAGGTCTACAGAATGTTCTTTAGTGGAAATGATACAGCCTCTACAGCAATGTTCTCATAGTGGAAATGATACAGGCCTAGAGCAATGTTCTGTAGTAGAAATAATACAGCCTCTACAGCAATGTTCTATAGTGGAAATGATACAGCCTCTACAAGCCTGTTCTGTAGTGGAAATGATACAGGCCTACAAGCAATGTTCTGTAGTAGAAATGATACAGGCCTACAGCAATGTTCTGTAGTAGAAATGATACAGCCTCAACAACAATTTTCTATAGTGGAAATGAAACAGCCTCTACAGCAATGTTCTGTAGTGGAAATGATAAGGCCTACAGCAAATGTTCTGTAGTGGAAAATGATAAGACCCACAGCAATGTTCTGTAGTAGAAAATGATACAGCCTCTACAGATGTTCTTGTAGATTAAATGATGTATGACTACACCAATATTCTGTAGTAGAAATTATTTCTGACTACAGTAATGTTCTATAGTGGAAATGTTACAGCCTCTACAGCAATGTTCTATAGTGGAAATGATACAGCTTCTACAGCAATGTTCTATAGTGGAAATGATACAGCCTCTACAGCAATGTTCTGTAGTGGAAATGATACAGCCTCTACAGCGATGTTCTGTAGTGGAAATGATACAGGACTACACCAATGTTCTATAGTGGAAATGCCAAGAAAGGTCAACAGCAATGTTCTATAGTGGAAAATGATACAGCCTCTAACAGCATTGTTCTGTAATGGAATTGATACAGGCCTAGATCAATGTTCTGTAGTGGAAACGATACAGATTCCTACAGCAATGTTCTGTAGTAGAAATGATGATAGCCCTGTAGCAATGTTCTGTAGTGAAAATGATACAGCCTCTACAACAATGTTCTATAGTGCAAATGATACAGGCCTAGAGCTATGTTCTGTAGTGGAACGATACAGACCTACAGCAATGTTCTGTAGTAGAAATGATACAGGCCTACAGCAATGTTCTGTAGTAGAATATCCTACAGCCTCTACAATTTGTTCTATAGTGCAACTGATACAGGACTACAGTAATGTCTTCCTATAGTGAAAATGACGTAGACTTTACAGTAATGTTCTAAGGTGCAAACGATACAGCCTCTACAGCAAAATTTTATATGAAATTGATACGGCCTAAACAGCAATACGTCTTGTAGTGGAAATGGCTAAAAACGCTCATAGCAATGTTCTAGTAGAAATGATACAGGACTACACCAATGTCCTGGAAATGATACAG